>JAHFWJ010000060.1:0-63424 GCA_028555115.1 Himalopsyche japonica | reverse complement strand
GACAGAGACGTTTGATTCAGGGCGTTCTGATGTATTTTAAGGAAGTTATGACAGAAAAATGTTTTCACTTTTGTATGTACGTTAAAAGTACGAGTTGGCTATCCCTGCTTTAAAATACCAAGTGTTGCCTGTCAAACTATGAGGATTAACGAAAGAAAGAGAAATCGTTTTGTTCATGGACGTTCTGATGGATATCAAGGACGTTATGACAGAAAAACAGTTCATATATACGTACGCGAAAAAACGAGTTGGCAATCCCTACCTTCAAATACCAAGTGTTGCATGTCCAACTGTGAGGAATAATGCAACAAGGACAGAGACGTTTGTTTCAGGGCGTTATGATGTATTTCAAGGAAGTTGTGACGGAAAAACTTTTTGACTTTTGTACGTGCGTGAAAAGTACGAGTTGGCTATTCCTGACTTAAAATATCAAGTGTTGCATGTCAAACTGTGAGGAATTATGCCACAAAGAAAATGAACTTTATTTCGAGGCGTTCTGATTAATTTCAGGGAAGTTATGACATAAAAACATTTTCACTTTTGAACGTACGCGAAAAAAGAGAGTTGGCTATCCCTGCATTAAAAATACCAAGTGTTGCATGTCAAACTGTGAGGAATCATTCAACAAAGACAGAGACGTTTGATTCAGGGCGTTCTGATGTATTTCAAGGAAGTTATGACAGAAAATGTTTTGACTTTTGTATGTACGTTAAAAGTACGAGTTGGCTATCCCTGCTTTAAAATACCAAGTGTCGCCTGTCAAACTATGAGGATTAACGCAAGAAAGAGAAATCGTTTTGTTCAAGGACGTTCTGAGGGTTATCAAGGACGTTATGACAGAAAAACAGTTCATATATACGTACGCGAAAAACGAGTTGGCAATCCCTGCCTTCAAATACCAAGTGTTGCATGTCCAACTGTGAGGAATAATGCAACAAGGACAGAGACGTTTGTTTCAGGGCGTTATGATGTATTTCAAGGAAGTTGTGACGGAAAAACTTTTTGACTTTTTTACGTGCGTGAAAAGTAAGAGTTGGCTATTCCTGACTTAAAATACCAAGTGTTGCATGTCAAACTGTGAGGAATTATGCCACAAAGAAAATGAACTTTATTTCGAGGCGTTCTGATCAATTTCAGGGAAGTTATGACATAAAAACATTTTCACCTTTGAACGTACGCGAAAAAAAAGAGTTGGCTATCCCTGCATTAAAATACCAAGTGTTGCATGTCAAACTGTGAGGAATCATTCAACAAAGACAGAGACGTTTGATTCAGGGCGTTCTGATGTATTTCAAGGAAGTTGTGACAGAATATGTTTTGGACTTTTGTATGTACGTTAAAAGTACGAGTTGGCTATCCCTGCTTTAAAATACCAAGTGTTGCCTGTCAAACTATGAGGATTAACGCAAGAAAGAGAAATCGTTTTGTTCAAGGACGTTCTGATGGCTATCAAGGACGTTATGACAGAAAAACAGTTCATATATACGTACGCGAAAAAACGAGCTGGCAATCCCTGCCTTTAAATACCAAGTGTTGCATGTCCAACTGTGAGGAATAATGCAACAAGGACAGAGACGTTTGTTTCAGGCCGTTATGATGTATTTCAAGGAAGTTGTGACGGAAAAACTTTTTGACTTTTGTTCGTGCGTGAAAAGTACGAGTTGGCTATTCCTGACTTAAAATACCAAGTGTTGCATGTCAAACTGTGAGGAATTATGCCACAAAGGAAATGAACTTTATTTTGAGGCGTTCTGATTAATTTCAGGGAAGTTATGACATAAAAACATTTTCACTTTTGAATGTACGCGAAAAAAAAGGGTTGGCTATCCCTGCATTAAAATACCAAGTGTTGCATGTCAAACTGTGAGGAATCATTCAACAAAGACAGAGACGTTTGATCCAGGGCGTTCTGATGTATTTCAAGGAAGTTATGACAGAAAATGTTTTGACTTTTGTATGTACGTTAAAAGTACGAGTTGGCTATCCCTGCTTTAAAATACCAAGTGTTGCCTGTCAAACTATGAGGATTAACGCAAGAAAGAGAAATCGTTTTGTTCAAGGACGTTATGATGGTTATCAATGACGTTATGACAGGAAAACAGTTCATATACGTACGCGAAAACGAGTTGGCAATCCCTGCCTTCAATACCAAGTGTTGCATGTCCAACTGTGGAGGAATAATGCAACAAGGACAGAGACGTTTGTTTCAGGGCGTTATGATGTATTTCAAGGAAGTTGTGACGGAAAACTTTTTGACTTTGTACGTGCGTGAAAAGTGTACGAGCTACTATTCCTGACTTAAATACCAAGTGTTGCCTGTCAAATTATGAGGATTAACGCAAGAAAGAGAAATCGTTTTGTTCAAGGACGTTCTGATGGTTATCAAGGACGTTATGACAGAAAAACAGTTCATATATACGTACGCGAAAAAACGAGTTGGCAATCCCTGCCTTCAAATACCAAGTGCTGCATGTCCAACTGTGAGGAATAATGCAACAAGGACAGAGACGTTTGTTTCAGGGCGTTATGATGTATTTCAAGGAAGTTGTGACGGAAAAACTCTTTGACTTTTGTACGTGCGTGAAAAGTACGAGTTGGCTATTCCTGACTTAAAATACCAAGTGTTGCATGTCAAACTGTGAGGAATTATGCCACAAAGAAAAGGAACTTTATTTCGAGGCGTTCTGATTAATTTCAGGGAAGCTATGACATAAAAACATTTTCACTTTTGAACGTACGCGAAAAAGAGTTGGCTATCCCTGCATTAAAATACCAAGTGTTGCATGTCAAACTGTGAGGAATCATTCAACAAAGACAGAGACGTTTGATTCAGGCGTCTGGATGTATTTCAAGGAAGTTATGACAGAAAATGTTTTGACTTTTTGTATGTACGTTAAAAGTACGAGTTGGCTATCCCTGCTTTAAAATACCAAGTGTTGCCTGTCAAACTATGAGGATTAACGCAAGAAAGAGAAATCGTTTGTTCAAGGACGTTCTGATGGTTAATATGACGTTATGACAGGAAAACAGTTCATATATACGTACGCGAAACAACGAGTTGGCAATCCCTGCCTTCAAATACCAAGTGTTGCATGTCCAACTGTGAGGAATAATGCAACAAGGACAGAGACGTTTGTTTCAGGGCGTTATGATGTATTTCAAGGAAGTTGTGACGGAAAAACTTTTTGACTTTTGTACGTGCGTGAAAAGCACGAGTTGGCTATTCCTGACTTAAAATACCAAGTGTTGCATGTCAAACTGTGAGGAATTATGCCACAAAGAAAATGAACTTTATTTCGAGGCGTTCTGATTAATTTCAGGGAAGCTATGACATAAAAACATTTTCTCTTTTGAACGTACGCGAAAAAAAGAGTTGGCTATCCCTGCATTAAAATACCAAGTGTTGCATGTCAAACTGTGAGGAATCATTCAACAAAGACAGAGACGTTTGATTCAGGGCGTTCTGATGTATTTCAAGGAAGTTATGACAGAAAATGTTTTGACCTTTGTATGTACGTTAAAAGTACGAGTTGGCTATCCCTGCTTTAAAATACCAAGTATTGCCTGTCAAACTATGAGGATTAACGCAAGAAAGAGAAATCGTTTTGTTCAAGGACGTTCTGGTGGTTATCAAGGACGTTGTGACAGAAAAACAGTTCATATATACGTACGCGAAAAAACGAGTTGGCAATCCCTGCCTTCAAATACCAAGTGTTGCATGTCCAACTGTGGAGAATAATGCAACAAGGACAGAGACGTTTGTTTCAGGGCGTTATGATGTATTTCAAGGAAGTTGTGACGGAAAAACTTTTTGACTTTTGTACGTGCGTGAAAAGTACGAGTTGGCTATTCCTGACTTAAAATACCAAGTGTTGCATGTCAAACTGTGAGGAATTATGCCACAAGAAAATGAACTTTATTTCGAGGCGTTCTGATTAATTTCAGGGAAGTTATGACATAAAAACATTTTCACTTTTGAACGTACGCGAAAAAAAGAGTTGGCTACTACTGCATTAAAATACCAAGTGTTGCATGTCAAACTGTGAGGAATCATTCAACAAAGACAGAGACGTTTGATTCAGGGCGTTCTGATGTATTTCAAGGAAGTTATGACAGAAAATGTTTTGACTTTTGTATGTACGTTAAAAGTACGAGTTGGCTATCCCTGCTTTAAAATACAAAGTGTTGCCTGTCAAACTATGAGGATTAACGCAAGAAAGAGAAATCAGTTTGTTCAAGGACGTTCTGATGGTTATCAAGGACGTTATGACAGAAAAACAGTTCACATATACGTACGCGAAAAAACGAGTTGGCAATCCCTGCCTTCAAATACCAAGTGTTGCATGTCCAACTGTGAGGAATAATGCAACAAGGACAGAGACGTTTGTTTAGGGGCGTTATGATGTATTTCAAGGAAGTTGTGACGGAAAAACTTTTTGACTTTTGTACGTGCGTAAAAAGTACGAGTTGGCTATTCCTGACTTAAAATACCAAGTGTTGCATGTCAAACTGTGAGGAATTATGCCACAAAGAAATTGAACTTTATTTCGAGGCGTTCTGATTAATTTCAGGGAAGTTATGACATAAAAACATTTTCACTTTTGAACGTACGCGAAAAAAAAGAGTCGGCTATCCCTGCATTAAAATAACAAGTGTTGCATGTCAAACTGTGAGGAATCATTCAACGTTTGATTCAGGCGTCTGATGTATTTCGCAGTTATGACAGAAAATGTTTGACTTTTGTATGTACGTTAGTACGAGTTGGCTATCCCTGCTTTAAAATACCTGTGTTGCCTGTCAAACTATAAGGATCAACGCAAGGAAGAGAAATCGTTTTGTTCAAGGACGTTCTGATGGTTATCAAGGACGTTATGAACGAAAAACAGTTCATATATACGTACGCGAAAAAATGAGTTGGCAATCCCTGTCTTTAAATACCAAGTGTTGCATGTCAAACTGTGAGGAATAATGCAACAAGGACAGAGACGTTTGTTTCAGGGCGTTATGATGTATTTCAAGGAAGTTGTGACAGAAAAACTTTTTGACTTTTGTACGTGCGTGAAAAAGACGAGTTGGCTATTCCTGACTTAAAATACCAAGTGTTGCATGTCAAACTGTAAGGAATTACGCCACAAAGAAAATGAACTTTTATTCGAGGCGTTCTGATTAATTTCAGGGAAGTTATGACATAAAAACCTTTTCACTTTTGAACGTACGCGAAAAAGAAAAAGTTGGCTATCCCTGCATTAAAATACCAAGTGTTGCATATCAAACTGTGAGGAATCATTCAACAAAGACAGAGACGTTTGATTCAGGGCGTTCTGATGTATTTCAAGGAAGTTATGACAGGAAATGTTTTGACTTTTGTATGTACGTTAAAAGTACGAGTTGGCTATCCCTGCTTTAAAATACCAAGTGCTGCCTGTCAAACTATGAGGATTAACGCAAGAAAGAGAAATCGTTTTGTTCAAGGACGTTCTGATGGTTATCAAGGACGTTATGACAGAAAAATGTCTTCATATATACGTACGCGAAAAACGAGCTGGCAATCCCCGCTCTTCAAATCACCAAGTGTTGCATGTCCAACTGTGAGGAATAATGCAACAAGGACAGACGTTTCTTTCAGGGCGTTAGTGATGTATCTGCTGAAGTTGTGGATTTGAAAAACTTTTGACTTTGTACGTGCGTGAAAAGTACGAGTTGGCTATTCCTGACTTAAAATACCAAGTGTTGCATGTCAAACTGTGAGGAATTATGCCACAAAGAAATGGAACTTTATTTCGAGGCGTTCTGATTAATTTCAGGGAAGTTATGACATAAAAACATTTTCACTTTTGAACGTACGCGAAAAAAAAGAGTTGGCCATCCCTGCATTAAAATACCAAGTGTTGCATGTCAAACTGTGAGGAATCATTCAACAAAGCCAGAGACGTTTGATTCAGGGCGTTCTGATGTCTTTCAAGGAAGTTATGACAGAAAATGTTTTGACTTTTGTATGTACGTTAAAAGTACGAGTTGGCTATCCCTGCTTTAAAATACCAAGTGTTGCCTGTCAAACTATGAGGATTAACGCAAGAAAGAGAAATCGTTTTGTTCAAGGACGTTCTGATGGTTATCAAGGACGTTATGACAGAAAAACAGTTCATATATACGTACGCGAAAAAACGAGTTGGCAATCCCTGCCTTCAAATACCAAGTGTTGCATGTCCAACTGTGAGGAATAATGCAACAAGGACAGAGACGTTTGTTTCAGGGCGTTATGATGTATTTCAAGGAAGTTGTGACGGAAAAACTTTTTGACTTTTGTACGTGCGTGAAAAGTACGAGTTGGCTATTCCTGACTTAAAATACCAAGTGTTGCATGTCAAACTGTGAGGAATTATGCCACAAAGAAAATGAACTTTATTTCGAGGCGTTCTGATTAATTTCAGGGAAGTTATGACATAAAAACATTTTCACTTTTGAACGTACGCGAAAAAAAAGAGTTGGCTATCCCTGCATTAAAATACCAAGTGTTGCATGTCAAACTGTGAGGAATCATTCAACAAAGACAGAGACGTTTGATTCAGGGCGTTCTGATGTATTTCAAGGAAGTTATGACAGAAAATGTTTTGACTTTTGTATGTACGTTAAAAGTACGAGTTGGCTATCCCTGCTTTAAAATACCAAGTGTTGCCTGTCAAACTATGAGGATTAACGCAAGAAAGAGAAATCGTTTTGTTCAAGGACGTTCTGATGGTTATCAAGGACGTTATGACAGAAAAACAGTTCATATATACGCGAAAAAACGAGTTGGCAATCCCTGCCTTCAAATACCAAGTGTTGCATGTCCAACTGTGAGGAATAATGCAACAAGGACAGAGACGTTTGTTTCAGGGCGTTATGATGTATTTCAAGGAAGTTGTGACGGAAAAACTTTTTGACTTTTGTACGTGCGTGAAAAGTACGAGTTGGCTATTCCTGACTTAAAATACCAAGTGTTGCATGTCAAACTGTGAGGAATTATGCCACAAAGAAAATGAACTTTATTTCGAGGCGTTCTGATTAATTTCAGGGAAGTTATGACATAAAAACATTTTCACTTTTGAACGTACGCGAAAAAAAAGAGTTGGCTATCCCTGCATTAAAATACCAAGTGTTGCATGTCAAACTGTGAGGAATCATTCAACAAAGACAGAGACGTTTGATTCAGGGCGTTCTGATGTATTTCAAGGAAGTTATGACAGAAAATGTTTTGACTTTTGTATGTACGTTAAAAGTACGAGTTGGCTATCCCTGCTTTAAAATACCAAGTGCCGCCTGTCAAACTATGAGGATTAACGCAAGAAAGAGAAATCGTTTTGTTCAAGGACGTTCTGATGGTTATCAAGGACGTTATGACAGAAAAACAGTTCATATATACGTACGCGAAAAAACGAGTTGGCAATCCCTGCTTTAAAATACCAAGTGTTGCCTGTCAAACTATGAGGATCAACGCAAGAAAGAGAAATCGTTTTGTTCAAGGACGTTCTGATGGTTATCAAGGACGTTATGACAGAAAAACAGTTCATATATACGTACGCGAAAAAACGAGTTGGCAATCCCTGCCTTTAAATACCAAGTGTTGCACGTCCAACTGTGAGGAATTATGCCACAAAGAAAATGAACTTTATTTCGAGGCGTTCTGATTAATTTCAGGGAAGTTATGACACAAAAACATTTTCACTTTTGAACGTACGCGAAAAAAAAGAGTTGGCTATCCCTGCATTAAAATACCAAGTGTTGCATGTCAACCTGTGAGGAATCATTCAACAAAGACAGAGACGTTTGATTCAGGGCGTTCTGATGTATTTCAAGGAAGTTATGACAGAAAATGTGTTGACTTTTGTATGTACGTTAAAAGTACGAGTTGGCTATCCCTGCCTTAAAATACCAAGTGTTGCCTGTCAAACTATGAGGATTAACGCAAGAAAGAGAAATCGTTTTGTTCAAGGACGTTCTGATGGTTATCAAGGACGTTATGACAGAAAACAGTTCATATATACGTACGCGAAAAAACGAGTTGGCAATCCCTGCCTTCAAATACCAAGTAAGTTGCATGTCCAATCAGGAGAATAATGCAAACAAGGACAGAGACGTTTGTTTCAGGGCGTTATGATGTATTTCAAGGAAGTTGTGACGGAAAACTTTTGACTTTTGCATGTGCGTGAAAAGTACGAGTTGGCTATTCCTGACTTAAAATACCAAGTGTTGCATGTCAAACTGTGAGGAATTATGCCACAAAGAAATGAACTTTATTTCGAGGCGTTCTGATTAATTTCAGGAAGTTATGACATAAAAACATCAACTTTGAACGTACGCGAAAAAAAAGAGTTGGCTATCCCTGCATTAAAATACCAAGTGTTGCATGTCAAACTGTGAGGAATCATTCAACAAAGACAGAGACGTTTGATTCAGGCGTTCTGATGTATTTCAAGGAAGTTATGACAGAAAATGTTTTGACTTTTGTATGTACGTTAAAAGTACGAGTTGGCTATCCCTGCTTTAAAATACCAAGTGTTGCCTGTCAAACTATGAGGATTAATGCAAGAAAGAGAAATCGTTTTGTTCAAGGACGTTCTGATGGTTATCAAGGACGTTATGGCAGAAAAACAGTTCATATATACGTACGCGAAAAAACGAGTTGGCAATCCCTGCCTTCAAATACCAAGTGTTGCATGTCCAACTGTGAGGAATAATGCAACAAGGACAGAGACGTTTGTTTCAGGGCGTTATGATGTATTTCAAGGAAGTTGTGACGGAAAAACTTTTTGACTTTTGTACGTGCGTGAAAAGTACGAGTTGGCTATTCCTGACTTAAAATACCAAGTGTTGCATGTCAAACTGTGAGGAATTATGCCACAAAGAAAATGAACTTTATTTCGAGGCGTTCTGATTAATTTCAGGGAAGTTATGACATAAAAACATTTTCACTTTTGAACGTACGCGAAAAAAAAGAGTTGGCTATCCCTGCATTAAAATACCAAGTGTTGCATGTCAAACTGTGAGGAATCATTCAACAAAGACAGAGACGTTTGATTCAGGGCGTTCTGATGTATTTCAAGGAAGTTATGACAGAAAATGTTTTGACTTTTGTATGTACGTTAAAAGTACGAGTTGGCTATCCCTGCTTTAAAATACCAAGTGTTGCCTGTCAAACTATGAGGATTAACGCAAGAAAGAGAAATCGTTTTGTTCAAGGACGTTCTGATGGTTATCAAGGACGTTATGACAGAAAAACAGTTCATATATACGTACGCGAAAAAACGAGTTGGCAATCCCTGCCTTCAAATACCAAGTGTTGCATGTCCAACTGTGAGGAATAATGCAACAAGGACAGAGACGTTTGTTTCAGGGCGTTATGATGTATTTCAAGGAAGTTGTGACGGAAAAACTTTTTGACTTTTGTACGTGCGTGAAAAGTACGAGTTGGCTATTCCTGACTTAAAATACCAAGTGTTGCATGTCAAACTGTGAGGAATTATGCCACAAAGAAAATGAACTTTATTTCGAGGCGTTCTGATTAATTTCAGGGAAGTGATGACATAAAAACCTTTTCACTTTTGAACGTACGCGAAAAAAAAGAGTTGGCTATCCCTGCATTAAAATACCAAGTGTTGCATGTCAAACTGTGAGGAATCATTCAACAAAGACAGAGACGTTTGATTCAGGGCGTTCTGATGTATTTCAAGGAAGTTATGACAGAAAATGTTTTGACTTTTGTATGTACGTTAAAAGTACGAGTTGGCTATCCCTGCTTTAAAATACCAAGTGTTGCCTGTCATTCATGAGGATTAACGCAAGAAAGAGAAATCGTTTTGTTCAAGGACGTTCTGATGGTTATCAAGGACGTTATGACAGAAAAACAGTTCATATATACGTACGCGAAAAAACGAGTTGGCTATTCCTGACTTAAAATACCAAGTGTTGCATGTCAAACTGTAAGGAATTACGCCACAAAGAAAATGAACTTTATTTCGAGGCGTTCTGATTAATTTCAGGGAAGTTATGACATAAAAACATTTTCACTTTTGAACGTACGCGAAAAAAAAGAGTTGGCTATCCCTGCATTAAAATACCAAGTGTTGCATGTCAAACTGTGAGGAATCATTCAACAAAGACAGAGACGTTTGATTCAGGGCGTTCTGATGTATTTCAAGGAAGTTATGACAGAAAATGTTTTGACTTTTGTATGTACGTTAAAAGTACGAGTTGGCTATCCCTGCTTTAAAATACCAAGTGTTGCCTGTCAAACTATGAGGATTAACGCAAGAAAGAGAAATCGTTTTGTTCAAGGACGTTCTGATGGTTATCAAGGACGTTATGGCAGAAAAACAGTTCATATATACGTACGCGAAAAAACGAGTTGGCAATCCCTGCCTTCAAATACCAAGTGTTGCATGTCCAACTGTGAGGAATAATGCAACAAGGACAGAGACGTTTGTTTCAGGGCGTTATGATGTATTTCAAGGAAGTTGTGACGGAAAAACTTTTTGACTTTTGTACGTGCGTGAAAAGTACGAGTTGGCTATTCCTGACTTAAAATACCAAGTGTTGCATGTCAAACTGTGAGGAATTATGCCACAAAGAAAATGAACTTTATTTCGAGGCGTTCTGATTAATTTCAGGGAAGTTATGACATAAAAACAATTTCACTTTTGAACGTACGCGAAAAAAAGAGTTGGCTATCCCTGCATTAAAATACCAAGTGTTGCATGTCAAACTGTGAGGAATCATTCAACAAAGACAGAGACGTTTGATTCAGGGCGTTCTGATGTATTTCAAGGAAGTTATGACAGAAAATGTTTTGACTTTTGTATGTACGTTAAAAGTACGAGTTGGCTATCCCTGCTTTAAAATACCAAGTGTTGCCTGTCAAACTATGAGGATTAACGCAAGAAAGAGAAATCGTTTTGTTCAAGGACGTTCTGATGGTTATCAAGGACGTTATGACAGAAAAACAGTTCATATATACGTACGCGAAAAAACGAGTTGGCAATCCCTGCCTTCAAATACCAAGTGTTGCATGTCCAACTGTGAGGAATAATGCAACAAGGACAGAGACGTTTGTTTCAGGGCGTTATGATGTATTTCAAGGAAGTTGTGACGGAAAAACTTTTTGACTTTTGTACGTGCGTGAAAAGTACGAGTTGGCTATTCCTGACTTAAAATACCAAGTGTTGCATGTCAAACTGTGAGGAATTATGCCACAAAGAAAATGAACTTTATTTCGAGGCGTTCTGATTAATTTCAGGGAAGTTATGACATAAAAACATTTTCACTTTTGAACGTACGCGAAAAAAAAGAGTTGGCTATCCCTGCATTAAAATACCAAGTGTTGCATGTCAAACTGTGAGGAATCATTCAACAAAGACAGAGACGTTTGATTCAGGGCGTTCTGATGTATTTCAAGGAAGTTATGACAGAAAATGTTTTGACTTTTGTATGTACGTTAAAAGTACGAGTTGGCTATCCCTGCTTTAAAATACCAAGTGTTTGTTGCCTGTCAAACTATGAGGATTAACGCAAGAAAGAGAAATCGTTTTGTTCAAGGACGTTCTGATGGTTATCAAGGACGTTATGACAGAAAAACAGTTCATATATACGTACGCGAAAAAACGAGTTGGCAATCCCTGCCTTCAAATACCAAGTGTTGCATGTCAACTGTGAGGAATAATGCAACAAGGACAGAGACGTTTGTTTCAGGGCGTTATGATGTATTTCAAGGAAGTTGTGACGGAAAAACTTTTTGACTTTTGTACGTGCGTGAAAAGTACGAGTTGGCTATTCCTGACTTAAAATACCAAGTGTTGCATGTCAAACTGTGAGGAATTATGCCACAAAGAAAATGAACTTTATTTCGAGGCGTTCTGATTAATTTCAGGGAAGTTATGACATAAAAACATTTTCACTTTTGAACGTACGCGAAAAAAAAGAGTTGGCTATCCCTGCATTAAAATACCAAGTGTTGCATGTCAAACTGTGAGGAATCATTCAACAAAGACAGAGACGTTTGATTCAGGGCGTTCTGATGTATTTCAAGGAAGTTATGACAGAAAATGTTTTGACTTTTGTATGTACGTTAAAAGTACGAGTTGGCTATCCCTGCTTTAAAATACCAAGTGTTGCCTGTCAAACTATGAGGATTAACGCAAGAAAGAGAAATCGTTTTGTTCAAGGACGTTCTGATGGTTATCAAGGACGTTATGGCAGAAAAACAGTTCATATATACGTAGGCGAAAAAACGAGTTGGCAATCCCTGCCTTCAAATACCAAGTGTTGCATGTCCAACTGTGAGGAATAATGCAACAAGGACAGAGACGTTTGTTTCAGGGCGTTATGATGTATTTCAAGGAAGTTGTGACGGAAAAACTTTTTGACTTTTGTACGTGCGTGAAAAGTACGAGTTGGCTATTCCTGACTTAAAATACCAAGTGTTGCATGTCAAACTGTGAGGAATTATGCCACAAAGAAAATGAACTTTATTTCGAGGCGTTCTGATTAATTTCAGGGAGGTTATGACATAAAAACATTTTCACTTTTGAACGTACGCGAAAAAAAAGAGTTGGCTATCCCTGCATTAAAATACCAAGTGTTGCATGTCAAACTGTGAGGAATCGTTCAACAAAGACAGAGACGTTTGATTCAGGGCGTTCTGATGTATTTCAAGGAAGTTATGACAGAAAATGTTTTGACTTTTGTATGTACGTTAAAAGTACGAGTTGGCTATCCCTGCTTTAAAATACCAAGTGTTGCCTGCCAAACTATGAAGATTAACGCAAGAAAGAGAAATCGTTTTGTTCAAGGACGTTCTGATGGTTATCAAGGACGTTATGACAGAAAAACAGTTCATATATACGTGCGCGAAAAACGAGTTGGCAATCCCTGCCTTCAAATACCAAGTGTTGCATGTCCAACTGTGAGGAATAATGCAACAAGGACAGAGACGTTTGTTTCAGGGCGTTATGATGTATTTCAAGGAAGTTGTGACGGAAAAACTTTTTGACTTTTGTACGTGCGTGAAAAGTACGAGTTGGCTATTCCTGACTTAAAATACCAAGTGTTGCATGTCAAACTGTGAGGAATTATGCCACAAAGAAAATGAACTTTATTTCGAGGCGTTCTGATTAATTTCAGGGAAGTTATGACATAAAAACATTTTCACTTTTGAACGTACGCGAAAAAAAAGAGTTGGCTATCCCTGCATTAAAATACCAAGTGTTGCATGTCAAACTGTGAGGAATCATTCAACAAAGACAGAGACGTTTGATTCAGGGCGTTCTGATGTATTTCAAGGAAGTTATGACAGAAAATGTTTTGACTTTTGTATGTACGTTAAAAGTACGAGTTGGCTATCCCTGCTTTAAAATACCAAGTGTTGCCTGTCAAACTATGAGGATTAACGCAAGAAAGAGAAATCGTTTTGTTCAAGGACGTTCTGATGGTTATCAAGGACGTTATGACAGAAAAACAGTTCATATATACGTACGCGAAAAAACGAGTTGGCAATCCCTGCCTTCAAATACCAAGTGTTGCATGTCCAACTGTGAGGAATAATGCAACAAGGACAGACACATTTGTTTCAGGGCGTTCTGATGTATTTCAAGGAAGTTATGACAGAAAATGTTTTGACTTTTGTATGTACGTTAAAAGTACGAGTTGGCTATCCCTGCTTTAAAATACCAAGTGTTGCCTGTCAAACTATGAGGATTAACGCAAGAAAGAGAAATCGTTTTGTTCAAGGACGTTCTGATGGTTATCAAGGACGTTATGACAGAAAAACAGTTCATATATACGTACGCGAAAAAACGAGTTGGCAATCCCTGCCTTCAAATACCAAGTGTTGCATGTCCAACTGTGAGGAATAATGCAACAAGGACAGAGACGTTTGTTTCAGGGCGTTATGATGTATTTCAAGGAAGTTGTGACGGAAAAACTTTTTGACTTTTGTACGTGCGTGAAAAGTACGAGTTGGCTATTCCTGACTTAAAATACCAAGTGTTGCATGTCAAACTGTGAGGAATTATGCCACAAAGAAAATGAACTTTATTTCGAGGCGTTCTGATTAATTTCAGGGAAGTTATGACATAAAAACATTTTCACTTTTGAACGTACGCGAAAAAAAAGAGTTGGCTATCCCTGCATTAAAATACCAAGTGTTGCATGTCAAACTGTGAGGAATCATTCAACAAAGACAGAGACGTTTGATTCAGGGCGTTCTGATGTATTTCAAGGAAGTTATGACAGAAAATGTTTTGACTTTTGTATGTACGTTAAAAGTACGAGTTGGCTATCCCTGCTTTAAAATACCAAGTGTTGCCTGTCAAACTATGAGGATTAACGCAAGAAAGAGAAATCGTTTTGTTCAAGGACGTTCTGATGGTTATCAAGGACGTTATGACAGAAAAACAGTTCATATATACGTACGCGAAAAAACGAGTTGGCAATCCCTGCCTTCAAATACCAAGTGTTGCATGTCCAACTGTGAGGAATAATGCAACAAGGACAGAGACGTTTGTTTCAGGGCGTTATGATGTATTTCAAGGAAGTTGTGACGGAAAAACTTTTTGACTTTTGTACGTGCGTGAAAAGTACGAGTTGGCTATTCCTGACTTAAAATACCAAGTGTTGCATGTCAAACTGTGAGGAATTATGCCACAAAGAAAATGAACTTTATTTCGAGGCGTTCTGATTAATTTCAGGGAAGTTATGACATAAAAACATTTTCACTTTTGAACGTACGCGAAAAAAAAGAGTTGGCTATCCCTGCATTAAAATACCAAGTGTTGCATGTCAAACTGTGAGGAATCATTCAACAAAGACAGAGACGTTTGATTCAGGGCGTTCTGATGTATTTCAAGGAAGTTATGACAGAAAATGTTTTGACTTTTGTATGTACGTTAAAAGTACGAGTTGGCTATCCCTGCTTTAAAATACCAAGTGTTGCCTGTCAAACTATGAGGATTAACGCAAGAAAGAGAAATCGTTTTGTTCAAGGACGTTCTGATGGTTATCAAGGACGTTATGACAGAAAAACAGTTCATATATACGTACGCGAAAAAACGAGTTGGCTATCCCTGCCTTCAAATACCAAGTGTTGCATGTCCAACTGTGAGGAATAATGCAACAAGGACAGAGACGTTTGTTTCAGGGCGTTCTGATGTATTTCAAGGAAGTAATGACAGAAAATGTTTTGACTTTTGTATGTACGTTAAAAGTACGAGTTGGCTATCCCTGCTTTAAAATACCAAGTGTTGCCTGTCAAACTATGAGGATTAACGCAAGAAAGAGAAATCGTTTTGTTCAAGGACGTTCTGATGGTTATCAAGGACGTTATGACAGAAAAACAGTTCATATATACGTACGCGAAAAAACGAGTTGGCAATCCCTGCCTTCAAATACCAAGTGTTGCATGTCCAACTGTGAGGAATAATGCAACAAGGACAGAGACGTTTGATTCAGGGCGTTCTGATGTATTTCAAGGAAGTAATGACAGAAAATGTTTTGACTTTTGTATGTACGTTAAAAGTACGAGTTGGCTATCCCTGCTTTAAAATACCAAGTGTTGCCTGTCAAACTATGAGGATTAACGCAAGAAAGAGAAATCGTTTTGTTCAAGGACGTTCTGATGGTTATCAAGGACGTTATGACAGAAAAACAGTTCATATATACGTACGCGAAAAAACGAGTTGGCAATCCCTGCCTTCAAATACCAAGTGTTGCATGTCCAACTGTGAGGAATAATGCAACAAGGACAGAGACGTTTGTTTCAGGGCGTTATGATGTATTTCAAGGAAGTTGTGACGGAAAAACTTTTGACTTTTGTACGTGCGTGAAAAGTACGAGTTGGCTATTCCTGACTTAAAATACCAAGTGTTGCATGTCAAACTGTGAGGAATTATGCCACAAAGAAAATGAACTTTATTTCGAGGCGTTCTGATTAATTTCAGGGAAGTTATGACATAAAAACATTTTCACTTTTGAACGTACGCGAAAAAAAAGAGTTGGCTATCCCTGCATTAAAATACCAAGTGTTGCATGTCAAACTGTGAGGAATCATTCAACAAAGACAGAGACGTTTGATTCAGGGCGTTCTGATGTATTTCAAGGAAGTTATGACAGAAAATGTTTTGACTTTTGTATGTACGTTAAAAGTACGAGTTGGCTATCCCTGCTTTAAAATACCAAGTGTTGCCTGTCAAACTATGAGGATTAACGCAAGAAAGAGAAATCGTTTTGTTCAAGGACTTTTCTGATGGTTATCAAGGACGTTATGACAGAAAAACAGTTCATATATACGTACGCGAAAAAACGAGTTGGCAATCCCTGCCTTCAAATACCAAGTGTTGCATGTCCAACTGTGAGGAATAATGTAACAAGGACAGAGACGTTTCTTTCAGGGCGTTATGATGTATTTCAAGGAAGTTGTGACGGAAAAACGTATTTACTTTTGTACGTGCTTGAAAAGTATGAGTTGGCTATTCCTGCTTTAAAATATAATACAAAGTGTTGCCTGTCAAACTTTGAGGATTGAAGCAAGAAAGAAAAATCATTTTGTGTAAAAATGTTCGTGAAAAAACAAGATGGCAACCCCTTCTTCATAATACCGATTGTTGCACACCAAGTTGTGCGTATTATTGCCTGAATTAATCCTTTCATTAAAATCATGAAAAGTTTAAATTATTCAATGCAAAGATTCAATAAAAACAGCTTTCTTTTCAATTGAATTAAATTTTTAATACGCAATAATATGTATTATAGTACCATCTGTATCTTAATAGTATAAGCTTAATTTTAGTTGTCGTTGCTACTGGTAGATGTCGACAAGTAATATTTAATTTCATTACGAAATTATTTCATACAATATAAAAAAATATTAATAAAAAAAAATGCGGAACGGATTGAATCATTTTTTTTATTTTCAATTACAAAATTATTTTCATTAATAAAATTAAATTTAGCAACATCTAATCATGAAAAATCTTTATTGTATTATCACAATTTCAAACATCTCATCATTATTATCATGAAAAGTTTCAATAATTCATTGCAAACATTTATTTAAAACAGCATTCCTTTTAAATTAATTTGAATTTTAAAAACGCAATAAAATGTAGTATAGTGCCATCTGTTTTTCAATAATTTTAGTTAATTGCTTATTTGATTTTAGTTGTAGGTACTTAAGCTAGATGTCTATATGTAATATTTTATTTTACTACGAAATAACTATTAAATAAAAAAAAATGTACAATAAAATAAATTATTACCTAAAAAAAAATATTTAATAAAAAAAATGAGGGACTAAAACTAGTAGATGTCACATAGCGCTCACATACCAAGAACTCTCCAACGCATGACTGAGACCTTCATCTTCCAGCTTCGCTCGTCTGACCCGGACCGTTCGAGTTGATCTGAGCGATTTTTTTTTTTTTTCACTTATATGAATTATTCGCTGCTGTTACTCTCGGCTGTGAAATATAATCATTTGCGATTTTTTGAATGAAAGTATTGAATTTTGCATGAATCTGAATTTTGCTCTGAGATTCTTGATATGTGTCAATTCTTGATACATTGGATTTATTTTGTTGCTCCACTGTGAATTTTTTTTTTAAATAAATTCCATTATAAGTTTTTGGGTTGTTTTCTGCATTTTCTTTGGCTGTAATTCTTTATAAAGTTCTGTGTAGTCCATCACAGTGTCTCAATTAATTTTGAAATTTTCTAGCAAGCTTAGTATCGGGATCGTTTGTCAAAAAATAAAATCTTTATTGTTCTCACGGTAGATTCACTATGTCCAAGTATATTCCCTACTTTAGTGGTACCAAAGCCTTCTTTTAGATAGTTCAAGACATAAATTTTTGTTTCAAACGAGATTCCTTTGTGCTTAGAGACTTTCACTAATTTACTTGCCATTTCGAAGGATCAAAAACTAAAAAAAACATAAATATGTTTTGACCCCCAGTAATATAATAATATTTGTTAACCATCTAAAATCTTTATCATACATATAAGAGAGTCACATTGAAAATGTGAGAAATGTTGGATTAAAAAATTTAAAACATTTCAATAAAAAATTTCATTCAAGTACCAAATAATCAAATAATCTGGCAACTGGATGAAAATCAGTGGTGTCCACAATAAATGATTGAATTGCCTGACTAAATAGTAACAAACCAACTAAAAGTCGGTCAAGGTACTTAAGTTGTAATTGAAGAACGGCGCCTGTTTAGCAGGATATATCAGGAAACAAGACCTTAGTGTATGAAAGCCAAGTTAAAATTGTCTTTTTTAAATACTCTTGCAAGTGTAAATTATTTTATATTTAAATGATTTTATCTTCGGTTCGCATTTATTATTTAACATTTAAAATATTTGGATGTAATTGGAGGGCAATTATTTGACATAATAATTGGTAAAGTGGTAAAATGTATGGCCGAGAAAACGCTGTTCAACGAATTTAATAAACGCATTGTGTTCAAACAAGTTTACGAGCTGACACACATTCCATGACTTTAAGCAATTGCATTATATTTCTTTACATACCCTAAAACATAAATCCGTATAATATCTGATACACTTGTCAACATAACATTTGGCAATTGTATGTTATGTGTATTTAAAAAAATGGAATGCTTTACAAAATTAAGTTTTAAAAAGAGACGTATTTTTTTTAGTTAAAAAAAATAATAAAACGTACATGCCTAGCATCATATATAAATTTCTTCATTAAAACAAATTTGGTGTAAAAATCGCATAAAAACGAGTGAAGCGCGTAAAAAAATGTAAAGGTGTCGTCCAAAAAAATCGCGCAACAAAGTGGCGACCTTCCTTCAGGTGTGCAGCTGCCAAATCTTTCTGTGACAATTCCGGGAGGAATAGCTCAAAACTCCTTTTGTTTTTTAAGGATTAGCCTTAATTACACAAATATATAATTAAAGATGTGTTACCTTTGTATTTAATTTTTTTTTTTACTACAGAAAAATGTTGCTATTTTACGTATGCGATAAAACCAGTTGACTATCCCTTCTTCGAAATACCAAGTGTCACATATCAAATTGTGTGGATTAACCCCAGAAAGGTAATGCACTTTGTTACAGGACGTACTGATGTTTGTCAGGGAAGTTATGACATAAAACCTTTCTTCTACAATTTAGTAGGGAAAAAAAGGAGATGAGTAAATCCTTTGGCGTCGAAAGGATCAATGTTTATCTGCTTTCATTTACGGAATTTCCAGGAATTTTATAATAGAGGTGATCCGATTCCATTTTAAAAATTAGATTCCTGAAAAAAAATGCCAAAAGCAGTATTAGCCTTTATTCAATCATTTTCAATGCATATACATTATAAAAAACACAAAGAGTCACATAATTGCTAATCGCAATGAATCGAGTATGGCAGAATTCCCATTTTGGCCTAGTGTAAGCGCACTTTCCTCTTGGAGTGTAAGTTAACTGAACGTCGGTTCGCCCTCGAACTGGCCTCTGTGGCCTCTTCTATGGATCTTGTAGATTTAAAGGGGCGAACGGAATCGTGTGGAATATGTAAAACCGTTTTACCGTAACACGAACCCTGCTGAAATGGTAATCCGAAATTAAATCTACCATATTTCGTGTCCACTCCCAGTATCTGAAGCATATGGCATACCGATGGAGATTCATTCTCCCGTTTTGAAATGTGACATTTCCTGTCGCCTGTCAATTTACGTGATTTGAGCCCTGTCACGCTCTATCCACACATTCACAGTCTTGCGCTCCTCATAGACTCTTTTAACGTGAAAAACACTGCGTTCTTCGCGTTAAAAGTTTACAACTACACACGCACTGAGCTCTCATTGTGGTTGTTTATTGTCGATTGCTCGATCTTCTTTGATGTTGTCTATGATCGCTTTGAAGTCAGAAGAGGGCGGGGCATTCAAGAGGGCCGACTTGTCTCTGGTGCTGTAAAAAATACAATTGAATATCAAATTTGAATTGTCACAACTTTGTACAATTCCACATGTTTTGTCACTAACGACTGGAGTTTCGCCTTTCGGCATCTTCAGGCATTCTATCGCACGGATGCGACAGAACTGACGTAAAATAAACAGTTAGTGTCGTCTATATACCTATGTTTATTTTTCAGTCAGTTCCGTTGCATCCGTGTGATGGAATGCCTGAAGATGCCGAAAGGCAAAACTCCAGTCGTTAGTGACAAAACATGTGGAATCGTACAAAGCTGTAACGATTCGAAATTAAACGAATTCGGTCTTGCGCAACTCGCGTGGAGATAATTGCCGGTGGAATCGTGTTACCTGTGCTTTCCCATTTTGCCGCACAGCTTCTGCTCGTGTTTGACCAGGTTGGACTTGTAGTTGGCCCGGTAAGGGCAGTTCTTGCACGCGTACAGCTGCTCGTTCTTGTGGGACGCCATGTGATTCCGCAGGCTGCAGTTCGTCTTGGCCCTGAAAACACCACGCCCGTTGAGGTTCAGCTAGCTATACATTCTCGAATTGATCATTAGTGACTAGACACTAAAGTAACCTAGGCTGTAATGCTTTAAGCATTTCATCTCTTTTTTTTTTTTTTTGAAATAATAAAAACACGTTTTGAAAAAATACATTGTTGAAATAAGTACTAAAAATGTGTTTTTATTATTTTAAATATCATGTCTTTCCATCAGCAAGTGACAGTTGACACCTTAACACATTGTTGTCGGGTGATTTCGCGCATTGTTTTAAGCCTGGCGCGGGGCATTTTTTAGCAGCCGCGCGCGTATTTTTACATTTTCGGAAACTCGCCATAACTTTTATACTATACAATATAAAATTATGAAATTTTAAACACAGACTAACCATAAACAGTACTATCAAACGAAGAAGAAACATGGAGCATGACAGTTTTATATTCACTGGAAACTTCCGTTTATTTTGCACATAAAAGTTTTATAAAAATGTATGTAATAAAAAATCGAAATAAACACAAAATAAAACTAAAATATGTCACAATTTGTTTTTATGAATAATTTTTCAACGTGTGATATTTCTCAAAACACGTACCTCTGTGTAGAGGTATACCACAAAACTTGCACATAAAGTAGGTCTCGCTTCTTTTGCCGCTCGCACCACACACTCGGTATTGTCTTTGAACGTATTTATTTTTTCCCTTTCCAAGAATTCGTTGCACCGTATGGGCTTTCATATCCATAGAAAGTCTTCCTGGTGGATCAACTTTTGAGGTTCGCCGTGTCGGGAGTAATGCTGTTGGTTCTTGGGATGTTGATGGTCCTGGTTCTTGATTTGTGTCAATTTCAATACGATCACAAGCTATAAAGCATTTGTAGTTCGTTATTTAACTTTTGTGTGTCATTTTTTAAAAAATATATAAGCTATAATACATTTGGTGGAACTGTAATAAATGCGACGACTAATAAAAAAATGCAGTTCAAATTACACGGATAAATACGTGAGCCGACTTCTAGCAACAGACTACAAAACCCGGATTTTTACGGGTCCCGCAATCCATCAGCAGTTCCGCAAAAACGGAAAAATCCGTGTCCCGACAACAATGTGTTAAAAGTGATTGTAAATTATTAAGAACGAATCGGTAATTATCTGAATTTCATTCCCACACTACACTAATTTTTGTACATGAATTGCTCGACACCATCTGCACTGAATTCGTTTAAATTTGAATCGTTACAACTTTGTATGATTCCACATGTTTTGTCACTAACGACCGGAGTTTCGCCTTTCGGCATCTTCAGGAATTCCATCACACGGATGCAACAGAACTGACTGAAAAATAAACATAGGTATATAGACGACGCTAACTGTTTATTTTACGTCAGTTCTGTCGCATCCGTGTGATAGAACGCCTGAAGGTTCTGAAAAGCGAAACCCGGGTCGCTGGTGACAAAAGTTGTAACGATTCCAATTCGATATTGGAATTCCGTCAAGCGCCTTCGGTCGATATCGCAATTTAAAGTTTTCCTGTCCCCCGAATTTCATGTTAAATGTTTCAGAGGATACGAAAAACGATTCCGCACACTTCAACCTGAAGTCAAAACCCTCGTTTACCGGTAATCGCACTTGGTGCAAGGGTACGGTCTCTCCCCTGTGTGTCTCCGCTTGTGAGCCTTCAGTCTCCCGAGGGTGTAGCACCGGTAAGGGCACGTGTCGCAGGCGTGCCTCGCGTCACCCACGTGTCTCTGCCTGCAACGCACAACAAAAAATAATCCAATAATTACCATCCGGTGGTTCGTGTCATTCAAGATTTTCGACTGTACCTCTGTCAAAAAAATCTGTTTAGAGCAATCAAATGTTCCTTGCTTATAACTGGGTGAAGCAATAGTAATGTATTTCAGTTCTACAAAATTTAAGTTTAAAGACATATAGTTGATAGCTATTTCGGCTCACGCCATCGTCAGAACTGTGTTTAAACACACATTCACTTATCTATATAAAAATAACTACCTGTGTAGCCATATCGGCTACTTACAATTTATTGATTGAATTGGCACTTACTTGGTATAACTCTAATGTATCGTATAATGGAAAAATAGCAATGTGTTATAATTGAGTTCTGCCAAGTAAATGGCGATTCAATCAATAAATTAAAAGTAGCCGATGCAGCTACCCAAGCAATTCTTTCTATATCTTTTTATATAAATAAGCGAATGTACGTTTAAACATAGTTCCGACGATGACGCGAGCCGAAATAGCCATCAAACAATATATATCTTATAAAATTTTGTGCAACTAAAATATGTCGCCGTTTTTTCGCCGTGTCATAGTGGAGTTCTACCGAGTAAACGCCAATTCAATCAAGATTGACTGAACTTTGTTTTTATGGTTTTTTCGCTGTGTTACAATCGAGTACAACTCTACCAAGAAAATGCCAATCCAATCGATAATAATCGTAAATGATTGAATTGGCATTTACTCGGTAGAACTCCATTATGACATAGCGAAAAAACAGCGACGTATTTTAGTTGCACAAAATTTTATATAAGATATAGTTGATAGCCATTTCGCTCACGTCATCCGTAGTTCTGACGATGGCGCGAACCGAAATAGCCATCAACTATATCTTAACGTATATTAAAATGCGTCGCTGTTTTTCATATGTCATAGTGGCGTTTTACCGAGTAAGTGCCGACCCAACCGGAGCATTCCTCACTTGTGTATCTTCAGTGCGCTGATCGATATGCATTTGTAGTCACAGAGGTCACAAACGGACGGCTTCTCTCCGGAGTGCTTCAGGGTATGGTTGCGGAGCGTGTACAGCGTGTTGGCCCTGTAGCTGCAGTGCTCGCAGGCGAATCGCCGCTTGGCAGACGTGTCCCCTTCGGCAGCGTGCATGAGCGCCGCGTGCTTCTCCAGGTTTGACTTCTGAGGAATAGAATCGACCAATCTCAAGGCCATACTTACCGGAGATAAAAATTAACCAACCCTCAACCCATAGGCTCCCAACCATTTACGGGCGGCGACCCCTTTTCATAAAATTTAAATTTCGCCGGATTTTGGTGTAGTTATTTAGTGAAAATGTGTTACTAACTTTAAGGGTGTCGTAACATTTTAAAAGGAGGCGTCCATTGCATATTGAACATCTGAGTGAATCACTTACGGCGTAGGTTCCCAACCTTTTTCGGTTGGCAACCCATTTTCATAAAATACAGGCGACCCACCACACCCCCGCACAATCCAAAAGCCAAGCAAAAGTGAATATCTTTTTAGTCGACCGTATAAGTTGGCGACTCCCAGGTTGGGAGCCTATGCTTTAACAGATTGATTTTTTTTTTCACCTAAAATACAATGAAATTCGGTATGTTTAAAAATTATAATGATTCTAGATAGATGGGACTAAACACATTCCTTAATATATTGTGTATATTCCTTTGGAATAAGGAGTATTATTTTTTCCACGTATTTTGGACACCCGTGCCTTTATTATCATGTATAAGATGTTTTTTTAGAGGTATAGAGCTTTAAGTTGGCAACATTTTTTTAACAGGTGGCCATTTTGTCAGCTGTCAAGTGAATAACGGTTAGTTCGGTTTGGCATTTCAACACGAATAGACTAATGCACGAACAACGCTTCCAAATTGTGAAAATTTTTTTTGAAAATCATGGCTCTGTTCGAAATACGTATCGCGCACTACGTCCATTAGCGATAAAGCTCAATTATGGTTGAATAGATACGTCATTAAACAAAACTGCCGTTTTTGGAGTGCTGACAATCCTCGAGTGTATGTTGAGACACCGTTACATCCAGAAAAACTGACTGTTTGGTGTGCGTTATGGGCTGGTGGAATCATTGAACGTTACAGTCAACGTTGACCGCTATAGAGCCATGATTACTGACTTTTTCGTTCATTAATTGAGCAACCGTGACGTGCAGGAGCTGCGGTTTCAATATGACGTGCCACGATTGATTTATTGAAGGAAACGTTTGGTAACCGCATAGTTTCACGTTTGATCATGTGATTTAACACCGCTAGACTATTTTCTGTAGAGATATGTGAAGTTGACAATATGAGCTGGCCGTGGCGATCATATGTCAGAAATTATATTTAAATTATAATGCCAAAAGATTATCTTTCAAATAAAGTAAATTTCATGTCTAATTAAAAATTTATCTTTGTTTTATTCTATTTCAAAGTTCTATACCTCTGAAAAAAATACCCTATATAAATATATATAAAAATGATACCTGGGTGTCTGGTTGAAAGTCGATTGAATAGAAACTAACCTGCGAGAAGGCGGTGCCGCATTTGTCACAGACGTGCGGCTTTTCTCCTGAATGCACCCGCTGATGTATACGCATGTGGGACACGCTGAAGAATCTCTTGCCGCACGTAGGGCACGCATGGTCCTTCCGCCGCTCGTGTTTCCTCGCCACGTGTTGGATCAAACTGTTGTAAAAAAAAAGTCAATTTCCGATTGAAGGCATTTTTTTCTTTTTTATCACTATTCGCTATCGAAATCAGCAAACAACAAGCAGTCCTTGTAGAAAAGCTAGAAGATTAATATACATTCGGAACAGATGTGTATTAATCCTTTCCACGTTTCGAGGTATGAGACGCGGGTCAGTTTGAAACTACGTGCCAAACTTCGCACTGAACTCTGCACCAATCTCGCGGCGTTGCAATGCACTCGATCCTTTGAATTTGATTGGTGGCTTCGTTACGTTACAAAACTTTAAGCTTGAATATTTTCTATGTACCACATTTTATTGATTTTCATTGCTGTTTATCATATAATATATATCGTGCAGATAATATTTTCTCTATCATATGATTAAAGTTCATATGATAGAGAAAATCGCAATCTTCTTGCATCGACATAAAAAAACACACTAATAAATAAATTTTCAAAAACTCTTTATCTATGTTTAAAATTCATATACTCGGATTAAAACTTTCGTAAAATAGAAATTAAAAACTTTTTAAGATTGTATTTCTATAAGAATACTAAAAAACAGTCTTATGCACGCTGTGTAAGTTTTTTGTTGAACAAAAATCCGTTGAAAATACGATTTATTTTCATTTTAAGTTTTGATTATGAATCCCGGAAAACGCGTGAAATTAATTACGAGTTGAGGCTACCCTCACCCAAAAAAAATTACGAGTGCAAAGGGTTAAGAAATATGTGAAAAAGACATTGATCAAAAATGACAGCTTAAAAGCCGTCTACCGACCTACTGGACAGCTTACACGTGAAACTGCATTGCTTGCACGCGTACGGCTTGAGCGAACTGTGCGTGGCCATGTGCGTTTTGAGAGAATACGGCGTGTTCGCACGGTAGATGCACTTGTCGCAGGCGTACGGCTTTTCCCCGGAGTGTTTCCGCTTGTGCTTCACCAGCGAACCGACGTCCACGCACCTGAAAAACAAATCAAACACCAACTTTGCAAAGCGGGACCTTCGTCCTAGACATCCGGTGTAAATTGATTCATTTGAATTGGCATTTACTTGTAAATCCCATCGCTGCATCATAACACTGTCAAAAAATAGCAGCGTGTTTTACTTTTACAATAATTTATAAGGTATTTAAATTGTCTTGTAAATTTTGTAGAACTTAAATAGCACAGTGAAAAAATAAATGTATTTTGTAGAACTAAAATTCATTGAAATTATGCCGCTGGCGACATTCCTTTTAATGACTCTAACGTCTTAATTGTTTTTTTTTCTACGAGAGCTGCTTGGTAACTATCAATTTATCAGGTACTATAATATTAAAATTTACATCAGTTATGAAATGAAAATGACTTTTTTGAATTGTTACAACTTTGTACGATGATTCCACATGTTTTGTCTCCGACGATCTGGATTTCGCCTTTCGGCATCTTCAGGCATTCTATCACACGGATGCAACAGAACTGACAAACCCGGGTCGTTAGCGACAAAACATGTAGAATCGTAAAAAGTCGTAGCGATTCAAATTCGATATTGAAATTCCATCAAGCGCCTTCAGTTGATGTCATAAATTATAAAAACAAAATGATGAGTTAATTTTCCCAATGTCAACATTTAAAATTTTTAAACATTAGTCAATATTTTAGCTTTACAAAATTTTGCAATCAATTATTCCTGTGTGTTGAAAGAACGCTCTCCAGATTTCAGCTTTCAGCGTCTCCGGATGTTTTATCTACATGCCAACAAAATTTTTTTAGTTGACCTTGTAAGTTGGTGACTCTCCAAAAAAAACCCCAGGTTGGGAACCTAGGTATTAGAGGGTTTCAATAATCAACGTGATGTATGCTACCGTCTCAACTGTTGAGTCATTAATAGTCGTTGAAACTACACAAGAGTAGCATATGGTCTACAACAGACGTTACAAGTCAATATTCAAGCTAACGAACGATGCATCAACAGACCTATAACTGCATTCATCACAAACTATCGGTTTTTTGCCGGTATGCTCGAGCGTGTGCTGCTTCAAGTGGCTGAACATCACCGTTTTGAAATCGCACCGATCACACCTGTACACCTTATCGCCTCTGTTCCTCGTGCCGTCAATATTCCCTCCGTCACTGCTGCAGTCGTCCTTTGCCGGTTTTTCCCCAGCGACGGTATCCCGGTCTTCGGAGGTGTTCGGCAGAACGTACACCATTCTGTGGACGCGTTTGAGGTGCTTTCTGTGGACGTGAGCGCTACGGAAGATCGCTTTGCAGAAATCGCACGAGTGAGTCCTGCGAAACGGGAAGTTGTCACACTGAATATTTCAATGATTGAATTGGCATTTACATTCCATTATAACACAAATTTACTGCTCGCCTTGGGGTAATTAATATCTCTGGTATCGCTAACTGTTTATTTTATGTCAGTTCTGTCGCATCCGTGCGATGGAAAGCCTGAAGACGCCGAAAGGCAGGAACCCTTAACCTTTTTCATAAAATCCATGTAACCCGCGACCCTCCATACAATCCAAAAGCCAAGCAAAAGCCAATATTTTTTTAGTCGACCGTATACCTCGGCGACCCTCCCAAAAAATCCCTCGTGACCCCAAA
The DNA here is from genome assembly GCA_028555115.1 of Himalopsyche japonica. Lineage (NCBI taxonomy): Eukaryota > Metazoa > Arthropoda > Insecta > Trichoptera > Rhyacophilidae > Himalopsyche > Himalopsyche japonica. The sequence continues at coordinate 35,917 of JAHFWJ010000060.1, read as the reverse complement.
TTGGGAACTCGTGGCTTACAGTTTATAAGTGGTCTACATAACTCTCATGGCCGATTGACCTGCAATAATGCAAGGTAGAAGCGGGACGTATTCTTTGGATGCATCAAAAAAAACCATATTTACAATTTCTCCGGATTTTCATGGCCGTCCTCGCCGGGTTTAAGTCTGACTTTTTTGTTCCTCCCTCGGGTCACCCTGCTCTTCCGCGCCGACCTTCGCTTGCCGCCGTCTTTCCTGACGTACAGCAGACCATCGTCTCCCAACCCGAGGCTCTCCTTGAGGCAGACGGTGTCCATCGGATCGAAGCCATCATTATCGTCGTCGTTGGCGTACGGATCGTACTTGACATCCTCCAACTCTTCCTTCACTTGGAATTCTGCAAAAGCTTTCGACTCGTCTTCGGATTTTGGCAGGGCCAACGAGACACCCTGCAACATGCCGATCATTTAAAGTGTAAAAATTGGTTAGCACGAAATAATAAATGCTTAACGTGAAATCAACTTCGGTACATCATCAAAAGTAGTATTGGTCTTGTTAATGTCTCCGTCAACAGATCGACTGCACTCTTTAGAACATAGGCTCCCAACCTTTTACGGGTCGTGACCCCTTTTCATAAAATCCATGTGACCCGCGACCCCCTATACAATCCAAAAGTATACGAAGAAAAAATATTTTTTTGGTTGATCGTACAAGTTGGCGAACCCCAGATTGGAAACCCATGTTTTAGAACATAGGTTCCCAACCTGGGGTCACGAAGGGTTTTTTGATGGGTTGCCAACTTATAAGGGCAATTTATGATATAGACTGAAGGTGCTTGGTGGAATTTCAATATCAAATTTGAACTGCTACAATTTTGTAACCGGCGAAACCCGGGTCGTTAGTGACAAAGCATGTGGAATCGTACAAAATTGTACCAGTTCAAATTTTATACGGTCAAGTATAAATATATATATTTTTTTTGTATGCTTTTGAATTGTACGGGGGGTCGCGGGTTACATGGATTTTATGAAAAGGGGTCGCCAACCGAAAAAGGTTGGGAACCTATGTTTTAGAAGAACAAACAATTCACGCCTGCGACTTAAAAAAAAAATTTTTCGCTGCATACAATTCGACAATATCGACTGGAATTCTCATTTTGGCCTCGTGTAAGTTTTAAGAAATATGTCACAAGGTACGAGCTTTGGAAACGCTGGTCAGCGCGAATGAATCGGGCACTCGTTACCTCGGCTTTGGTCCTCAAGACCGAGTCGGACGTCTCGCAGCGTATCTTGAAGTCGTAAGCCCCCTCGGCGTCGGCCATGCACTTGCTGCAGACCATCAGCGGCAGGCCATCTTCTTCGCATATCTGCACAACGGTATTAAAGATTTATTGATTGAATAATGAGGCATTTACTCGCTAGAACTCTATTATAACACGTTGAAAAAATAGCAATGTATTTTAGTTCTACAATTGTTTTTATATATAAGATATAGTTGATAGCTATTTCGGCTCACGCCATCATCAGAATTATGCTTTATCATACATTTGCTTATCTATATATAGCTGTGAATAGAAAAGGTACACAATACATCTTCTCTTCTGTTTTAACAACCTAGCTTATTTCCTGCTAGTAATAAAACTAAAAAAAAAAAAATTGTAAATGAAACTAAACAGGCGTCTATATCAATAAGCTTACAAATCTCAGTCCAATATGTAAGCTTATTGATATAGCCGCCTGTTTAGTTTCATTTACAATTTAAAAATCGTACAAAGTTGTAAGAATTCAAATTTGATATATCAAGCATCTTCGGTCGATAACATAAATTATTTCTTTTTCAAATTAATGGATATATAATTTATCAAATTATATGAAATTGGCATATTTCTATGCGAATTTGTTATACGCGCCACTTCTGGAGCGAACGTACCGCGTAAAAAAAGATCGGACGTACGATCAAACTTTCGTTTTTTAAACAATTTTATATCAAATTTTACGCACGTAATGGGTTTAAATAATAGTTTATTGAATTATCATCACTGTATAATAATTAAAATTATTAGAATACCTGAAAATAACACTGAAAAACGTATATTTTGCGTCAAACCTGAACGTTTGTGATGGTCATAATTAGGTCTTTTATGGTCATTTTGCGGTCCAGTTTGGTCTGTAGGACAGACGTCATATCTGTGGCTACCGTGAGACACGCTCTGCAAGTGTCTTCGATCAAATATTCGCTCATTTTGTATTTTTTTACGAAATATCAAAACAAAATAAGTATTCTTCTATATGATTTCGACCGAACTGTCAAACGGACGCTTTAGTGCTGCCATATGAATTATTTATTTTTATTTAGGAATACTTAATTCAAAAATACCTTTATAATAAAAAAAAAGAATTAATTTATTACACAGCTTAATATAGTAAAAAAAAAATACAAAACCTTTTTTGACGTGACAACGTCTTATAAATCGATGAACGCCCGCTGCACGCACGAAAAAACATGACTCATTGTCCCGTTACGCCGAAGGCAAGCGTGCGAGCGAGAGCGCGGATAAGCGATAGAGAGGCACGATCGGCATACTGTTCGGATTGTGCCGCATCTATCTCTCTTCCACTCGATTGGTCGATGCGTCTGAGTAGAAAAGAGACAGCGGCAGCACACAACTTATACACCTACAGTACCTACACGTGATCTGTTTACAACTGTTTATAAAGTGAAGTGAAATGTTAATTTGGTTTTCATTGTTTATATTACAACAACAATTGCGGCAATAAAGGTAATTAATTCTTGCATATTAAAAATCTGATTAACGTATAACAAATATACTTTTAACAATAAATTATCAACGATTTCTTTCAGAAAAAAAATTGTAGATTTCATTTCAGTCCTTCTTCGTATCCATACAAAATAATGATAATTCAATAAAAATGATTCCATTTTATTCATAAAAGTATGCAATCATTTCATCAATGTTTTCTTATGACGTTGTCACGTTAAACTATCGTCCGTAAACCGACTTAACAGACAACCAATTTTTTTTTTGTAACAATTTAAAAATACAATCGAAAAGTTATTTTTGCTTTACGTAATTTATGATATCGACTGAAAGTCCTCGATGGAATTTCAATATCGAATTAAAAATCGGCTACCAATGCATATTTCAGATCGAAACGGCAAAGTCCAACAATGAGATAGTCGTAAAATATTACAACAGTCATTACAAACACGACTTCGGCGCAAAGTACCTGCCGCTGTCCGATTGGGACCGGGCGATCGTCGTCGCGCAGCTCCTGCAGGGTCTCGGCATCGCCAAGATCCTGAAAAACATCCGATCCACCTGCGACAGACTCCTGACTGTTCCTTATCAAACACAAGAACGTGTACAACAAAAAAATTGCAAATTTTTTTTTTTGTAGTTAATTCAAATCAATTTGGAAGCCGCATCCACATTACTGTGATATTGCAAAAATATGTATATACAAAAATAAAATTATTTTTGAATACTTTTAATGGTCCTTAACCTTCTTTCCTTTTTGAGCGACATAAACAGTTGTTTTAGATTTAAATGGATTGTTTATTACATCAAAATTTTTAATTTCAAACAGATGCGGTACTTTCAATTCGAAAATGTATTTGAAAAATAAAATATCGATTAATATTAAAAAAGGTCAATATACAAAAATTATTTATCTCGAAATTAAATTTCGATCTTTAAAGTTGTTTTTTTTTATTCCGCGACGAACGTGTAAAACGAGACTTCAAATCGTGTAAAAAAACAGCGCGAAAATATCTCAAAATTATAAATCGATTATCATGTCATACAAAATTGTTTTTTTTTACACGATTTTGATCCTCATTGTACACAGTCAATACTTTTAAAAGAACATATTAACTAACGTTGACTTCAGTTTTAAAATAAACGTTTATTTATTTCGGAGCGCATCTACCGTGTAAAACGAGACTTCATATCGTGTAAGTTTGAATTTTGCTCAAATATTTTATTGCAATATTAAATATTCAATAATTTTAATTATCAATGATACTTAATCATATTTTTTTTTTTCGTATGGCAGTATCACGATGCAGACACTAAACAAAACAAACATGGCGGTCGCCGTCAGTAGACAGATGTCAAATTTACGGTCGCGATCCTATTTCACGCTTGAAACATGCCGAAATTAAAATAAATCGCAATGGATTCAACGGAGATTCCTTCGGGAACAGACGATTCCCCGTATTTCGACGGGAAAGTGTGCCGGGCATGCCTGGAAACGCGGGGTACCATGTCGAATGTCTTCGATAAAGTTATAAACAATGTTTACAACACAGTCACGAGTATTGAGGTGAATGCACAACAAAAACAAATGAATTGTTAACTGTCTCCCATAGCAACGTTGTATATTTGATATTTTCTTAATAAATCGCCACACGGTTGATTATTACGTTAAAAAACAACACTATTTTGTAACGATCGTTGACTTGATGCATTTTTTTTTATTGAATATAATTTGAACATTTTTCTTTGAAACTAGCTAAATATATGAACATTTGAATAATAAAAACGCAATATCAATTATTGCTACGCCGATCAGGAGACCGGTATCGCTAATCCGAGTAGTGAAAACGAGCGAACTCGACACTAAAATAATTAAAATTTTCTGGACCGGTTTGTCGATCTTTAATTTAATGCTCGTAAATAGGAAATTTAGGATAAAACCTGACAAAATTAAGTCGTGTTTTTTGTAACCTGGTAATATCTGTTGATAATGCTCGCGATGAGCAAAACCGGCCCTGATCATCAAATATATTTTCGATGTAATTTCAATATCAAATTTGAATCGTTACAACTTTGTACGATTCCGCATGTTTGTTGCGTCCGTGTGATGGAATTCCTGAAGATGCCGAAAGGCGAAACTGCGGTCGTTAGTGACAAAACATGTGGAATCATACAAAGTTGTAACGATTCAAATTTAAACGAATTCAGTACAGATGGTGCCGAACAATTCATGTACAAAAATTAGTGTAGTGTGGGAATGAAATTCAGATAAATACCGATTCGTTCTTAATAATTTACAATCACTTTTAAGGTGTCAACTGTCACTTGTTGATGGCATGGAAGACATGATAAAAATGCATTTTTTTATTACTTATTTCCACAATATATTTCATGATCAGGACCAGTTTCGCTCATCGCGAGCATTATCAACTGATCGTGATAAGTTCTACAAATTTTTTTATAAGATAAAGTTAACAATGGCGTGAGCCGAAATAGCTATCAACCGTATCTCATAAAACATTTTGTAGAACTAAAATGCATTGCTGTTTTTCCACCGTGTAATAGAGATGTATCATTAAAGGGAGTGAACTTGGCCAAAAATGAAAAGAAACACTTAAAGCATTACAGCCTAGGTTAATTTAGTGTCTAGTTACTAACGATTAACTCGGGAATGTATAGTCAGCTCCGTCTTGAATCGAAGGCGAAAATAGCGCATCCGAATGTCACGTCGCCGCCGTTTCGGACGATTTCCGCGGCAGACGGACAGATCGACGTGTGCGTTTTAACGCTTCGTATTCGTTTGTGTTTCAGGCTTCCGAATCGGACGGGCTACCGCCTTGGATATGCTCCGGGTGCCTCCGTCAGCTCAACAAGTTCAATTACTTCCGGGAACGGTGCAGAAACGTCCGCTATATCCTCGACGTGTTCATCAACAAACACCAATACTACCAGGCACACCGGGTAATGACATATTTGCGGACCTCTCCTTGCGCTCCAAACTTTTAATATATATATATAACATAATTTATGATATCGACTGAAGGTGCTTGATGGAATTTTGATATCAAATTTGAATCGTTACAACTTTGTACGATTCCACATGTTTTGTCACTAACGAACCGGGTTTCGTCTTTCGGCGTCAGAACTTTCTGTTGCATCCGTGTGATGAAACGCCTGAAGATGCCTTAAAGGTGAAATCCGGATCGTTAATACCGATTGTGAACATTTAATTTTTATTTATTTTTTTTCATTTCAAAATCAAATTTGTCAGTTCTGTTGCATCCGTGTGATGAAACGCCTGAAGATGCCTTAAAGGTGAAATCCGGATCGTTAATACCGATTGTGAACATTTAATTTTTATTTATTTTTTTTCATTTCAAAATCAAATTTGTCAGTTCTGTTGTTCATCCGTGTGATGGAATGCCTGAAGATGCCGAAAGGCGAAACCCGGGTCGTTAGTGATTAGACGAAAAGTGCAAAGCTGTAAAAATTCAAATATATATATATATATATATATATTTACAAATATATTTATTTTTTTCAACAAAATTTTTCACGGTTAAGTCAGTCAAAATATATTTTCACTTGATATCTTACACCCAAATAGCATAAGTATATATTATATATTACGGTGAAAGTACATTCAAAACGAAAATGTATTTTCACTAGTGAAAGTATGCTTTAGTAATTCCAGCGACTTTCATTGAAAATATTGTATAGACAACAATTTAGAAGAATATTTCAATGCGATAGTTAAATATGACGAGAATGTGATTTCACTGAGACGCTAGTCAAAATATATTTTTACTTCGTGTACTGTTTATATGAAGGAAAAATATGTGAAACGACAAAAGTACATTTCAGGTGCAAATGTATTTTCACTAGTGAATATATGCTTTACCGATTCAATCAGTGAAAATAAACTTATTGTGTTGTCTATCGTCTGTACTGTATCAAATTTGAATTAATGAAACTTTGCTATGTGTGAATTTTATAGCATCCGTGTGATAGAATGCCTGAAGATGCCTAAAGGCGATACCAAGGTCGTTGGTGACAAAACATGTAGACAGTTTAAACATACTTCCAATTGTTAGCAATAACATCACTGAACAACTTTTGAATCGCCCGTTAACACCCATCTGTAATGTAAAATTTTAACTTTTGGCGACTGTCGAAATGTGAACCTCGTATGTTCTTTTTTGTAGCTGACAAAAGAGTTCTTAGCAAGCGAGCGGAAGAGATTGAACACTTCCCAAACACTGTCATACTCCAACACGCTAGCGATTGACGTCACGTCTCCGCCGACGCAAGGAGACGAACTCGATAATAATACGTGCGTATATTCTGCGTCGCCTACTTGTTTGCAATACAAAGAAAAACCAGTCATGAATATACTTTACGCAATCGAGACCGCTTCCGATAAAACGTTACACGTTGCGGACGACGTCAAGAATGAAGATTGGGAAACCGGCAACCGTTACACAGACGGCGTCGTTTCCTACGAAGAAAAAGACAAAATCAACAATGTGGACTTGTTCGCTGTGAAATTGGAAGAGTTGGACGATCTCGGTTACGAGAATCTGCCTCTCAAAATCGTGAAGCAAGGCATCCTCGATGATGATCTGTTCTCCGGAGATAATTTCGGCGACGGTGACGATTTCAAAGCTAAAAAGCCATCCAAACGGAAGGTGAAACGGAGTAAAATTGACAGACTCGAAGAATATCTCGTCGAGGCGAAAGACATCGCGAAGCGTAGTAAAAAGAAAAAGGACCGGAAGAAAGATAAAAAGCGGGAGAAGTTAAAATTGAAAGTGGACGTCGCCGTGGTGAAGAGCGAAGTCCTCGATAAGTCCTCGGACAGGCCGGAGATAAGCAGCAGGATGGTTCTGGAAACCGAGCAGTATAAGGTGAGACTGAACAGATTGATTTCATCCGGACCATCGGAGCCTTTCCGGACCTCAAAATTTTGATATCGTGGTTCACCGAATCCATTTTTTACCTGCTACGCTAGTTCCAGAATGTGGAGCATATAAGAAAAACCTTATATCGGTTGAATTGGCATTTACTTGGTAGAACTCCATTATAACACGGAGAAAAAATATCAATGTAATTTAGTTCTAGAATTTTTTTTTATAAGATATAGTTGATGGCTATTTCGGCTCGGTTTAATTAAAGTTTTATCAATTTGAAATATGCCTTCATGGTTTATATACATATTTCTTTCAACTTATACAAGGCCAAAATGAGAAATCGTAGACATGAATTTTTTGTTCATCAAAAGTGTAGAACCAACCTGCCAATCGAGGTTCCACTGTTAAGAGCAATAACAATGTCCAATACTACTGCTTTGGATATCGACATACTCAACTTGGACGAGAGCGAGCAGGCGGACACTGTTTTTTATTTATTTGATACAAAAATTATATTTTATTATAGAAACTCGCAAGGAAGTTAACCGAATGGTGCTTGATGGAGTTTCAATATCAAATTTGTCAGTTCTGTTGCATCCGAGGGATAGAATGCCTGAAGATGCCGAAAGGCGAAACCCAAGTCGTTAGCGACAAAACATGTGGAATCGTACAAAGTTTCAACAATTCAAATTTACTACTCATACATAAAAAATAGCATTCGCACGAACTCACTCTCGTCCACGTGGAATATGTCGATCCTCAAGCGATTTTGATAATGCTCTAGCCGGTTGCATCCCCATTAGCAGGCCGGTGTTGTGAAGTTGTCTCCGGTCGATTACGATGTGTTGTTCGCTTTGTCAGGTGATAAAACTCAGCAAAGAGCAGCTGATGATGGAGATGATAATGGCCGCCAAGAGCGAGCGCTACGTCAACGCTCCCTTCAAGTGCGAGATGTGCGTGAAGGGCTTCAATTACGAGGACGTTCTCCAGAACCACATGACCAAACATTCACCCGTGAGTATACCGAAGGGTTCTATTAAAGACGCTAGATATAATTAGGTTCTAGTTTTACTTAAGTGTTATAACTACGTTGGTATTCGATAAAATCAAACAAAACTTTCTGAGATGGTTAACAACATTGTTCAAATTACACCTGACACATAAGAGTGATAAAATTGACGTTTACACATGTACCGAGTCTCACTTATTTTTTGTTGGTTTACACACACTTTGCAAGTAAAGTCCACCTATAAGAGCTATTTTTTTCTGTTGTCTGATAGGAATCAAAATCTGCTTTTTTTTATATCCCCAAACAATCTGTTTTATAAATCTTGCAAAAATTTTCCTCGGAATGGACTCGGTGTCACTTTTAAATCGTCTCCAGGAATTGGTCCCCAGGTTGGCGTCATGTATTGCAGTCGGAACAATACCGTAAACCAATACTTTAATGGGCGATAAAACTATTTGAATGACTGTTATGAAATGGTTTAAGTCTTGACAATAAGAAATCATTAAAATTCTCTATCAAATACTTCGCTTAACGTCTCTAATTAGTCTTTTTTCGAAGGTTCGGTCTATCACGTCAGAACACGTTTCCGGGAATCAAGCGTTGGATCTTGCGTCACGTTAAAACACGGTTGCAGGATCCGATTTGTCAATGTGACATCTGTCAAATACCTAATTTGAATTGTTAGAACTTTGTACGATTCCACGTGTTTTGTCGCCAACGACCCGGGTTTCGCCTTTCGGCATCTTCAGGCATTCCATGACACGGATGCAACAGAACTGACGTACAATAAACAGTTAGCGTTGTCTATACAGTGAAACCTCGATTTTACGTTTTCCAAGGGCTCTGAAAAAATAACGGTAAATGCGGGAAACGGTGAATGTCGTAAAAATCGTAAAAATATTTATTTATGAGTTACTTGTACATACTGTACATAAAATTTATTTTTAAAAAAAGTCTTTATGTTAGTTTGCTTCTTTGTTATTTGGCACTTTAATCGGAACAAAGACCTGTTACTAAACTTGTGACTAAAAGTTTGTGTGTACAGGAATCATTATTACCATGAATTTTAAACAACTCTACTTTTGTATCATAAACAATAATACGCGTGTGGTGGATTTCAACCCAAAAAATATCACATGCGTCCAATGCGTTACGTCTAACATGTACAGCGGATTCCAACTTGTCCAGACATAACACCTGCACTCGGCTGTGTCAAACTTGCTTGCCGAGATACGGAGAAATATGCAATACAAACGGTCAATCCAACGGGACCAAAATATTTAGACGGTTTATCGAGGAAATCGGGGAATCGGGAAACAGTCAATGCGGGATTATTTAACATTGTTCTTATGGGAGTTTGACGTGACTATAAATAATAAGCGTTCCATCCGGGAAAACGTGTTATGCGAGAACGGTTGATCAAGGTTCCACTGTATTATATACCGAAGGTGAAAACAAAAAAACCCCAATTGTATTTTAACACTCGAGCGACCGCACTTTTCGCGCAGAAAAAACGGCTGTGACCGCACATTTTTTGATACTTTGTTATTTTTCGCGACATTAGGAATTATGCTTATAACTTTTTACTCAGCTGAGTGAATCTGATAAAATGAAAAGTATTGTGTAGTGTAGAGTATAATATATGTAATTTAAAAACAATTGGCTTAAAAATAAAATTATCGAGCTACAAATCCATTTTTACATAAAAATCAAAAAAAATATCTTGTAACACTCATATAAACGCACAGAGGAATGTCAAATTCTTTAGAAATCCTACACCATGTTACACATTATTGTGTGTTTATTACATGTGGAGTTTCTCAAACTGTGGATATGGTTATTTGTTTCTGTTATATTCCCGTATCACCGGAATCTCAAAAAAATAGACTAGCCGAAAGCGGGCGTTTCTCGGCACAACTTGAGAGCCAAACAGTATTTTTGATTTTTGAAATTTTCGAAGCAATTATGTGTGATTATTGGTCATCTTCGATTAAATAAAAAACGATCTGATTTTCTCATAATTTCAGCATATTTCTAAGCCGAATATAAACACCTGTTTTTAAATTTTGACAATTAGGTAAATTGCACTAAACTTATTTTTAATTTGAAATATTTAAGATATTGCGGGTTCATGATGTAGTTAAGTTTTAATCATATAATAAATAACAATATATATTCGATATCCCTACAGTTTCACAATCACTGGATGTCAAGTTGTAAATATTCGAGAAACATGTTTCACATCTTTTTTTACGTAATGAATGAAACCATTCTGTCTAATAACTCAAGAGTTTTATTGCTTCTGGTCAAAAATGGTCTCTGTTGGGTTGCCTCCAATAAAGCATTCAACATAAGTCACTCAAAACAGAATGGTTATTGGCTATCGATATGTTGATAATCAATCATATACTATAGGTCCCTGTACCTTTACTGTCATGATTTTGTGAAGATATTTTTAGGGATTACATCTTATGCAATGATAATATATTCAAATAATAAAATACGAAACAGTCATCGACAAAAAATATTTATCGAGAGTTGCTACACTTCCGAGAATTTGGGTACAAGATAGGAACTGGCAAATATTGTCTACTTCAAGGACGATTTGGAGCTATAAATTTCGGAGAAATATAATGAAAGACACGTAGAACAATAAACAAAACAGTTCTAAGTCGTAAATTAAAGAAAAATATCCACATGTGTCATGTGTTTGACCAGCAGATGTAAAGATGCAGCGCGAGACGAAATCCGCGCGAACGCGGGAGCAGTTGCTTAAGTGTCAATGATAGTTGATGATGAACTGACAGTTCTGTTGCATCCGTGTGATAAAGATGCCGAAAGGCGAAACCTGGGTCGTCAGTGCAAAACATGTGGAATCGTACAAAGTTGTAACAATTAAAATTTGATATTGAAATTCCATCGAGCGCCTTCAGTCGATATCATAAATTCTGTCAAATTTGTTTGCAAATAAACTCCGTAAAGAGTGTCGAGTTGCAGTAGTTAGGCAGTGGCGGATGCAATGTATTGTAGATTAGTGTTAAGTGTTAAAAGAATCGTTTTTGTGTCGGCAGAAAAATGGCGAACTGGAGTGCGATCTTTGCCACCAATTCCTGCCGTCGACGGTGTCCATGCGCGGCCACAAGAAGTCCCACTCCACCAAGTACCAGTGCAAGCGGTGCCTCGTGGTGAAGGCGTCGCGGCAGCACCTCCTCGAGCACTACACGCTGCAGCACGAGGGAACGCCGCGGACTTATATCTGCAACGTCTGCGGGAAGACCCTCACGTGAGACGCGATCTTTTTATAAACGTTTATTTGTCAACGCGGTGAAAAAATAGCTACGTATTTTGGTTCTACAAAATTTCATTCTGACGATAGCGTGAGCCGAAATAGCTGTCGACTATATCTTATAAAAAAAATTTGTAGAACTTAAATACATTGCTTTTTTTTCACCGTGTTTTAATGGAGTTCTACCAAGTAAACACCAATTCAATCAATAAATTTATTTGTCAACGTAGGTGTGCGATTTTTGCCACCGTTTCATTAATTTTTGTGTGTGTTAGCAGAGAATAGGTCAAAATAAATAGCTAAAAACCGTTATACCCATAAATGAAACGTTTTAACCCATTCCCTGCTGTGCCGGGAATCCGGAACAAATCGGGCTAAATTTCACTTCATGGATTACCTAATTTCTTTTTTTTGAATTGTCACAACTTTGTATGATTCCACGTGTTTCGTCACCGACGACCCGGGTTTCGCCTTTCGGCATCATCGGGCATTCCATCACACTAATTTGTCAGTTCTGTTGCATCCGTGTGATTAAATGCCCGAAGATGCCGAAGGCGAAACCCGGGTCGTCGGTGATGAAACACGTGGAATCGTACAAAGTTGTGACAATTCAAATTCCTTCAGTCGATGTCATAATTTACATTAATTACCTCGCATTCGAAAGTTTGAACTCGTTTTTTACTTCAAATTGTCGAATGAGATGTTTGCATTCGGAGGGTTAATTAATATGCATACAAAAATGGCGATGACTGTCTGATGAAGGGTTCCTCGATTTCGTTCCAGGAAGCGCACCATGTTCCAGAAGCACATGCGGATCCACTACCCCTCGACGAAGATAGCCTGCGACAAGTGCGGCAAACTCTTCAAGACCATCGAAACTCTCCGGGCACACATGCTGTGAGTTCCGTATTATATATTGTGGCCGGTTTCGTTAATTTGTTAGCAGCATCAGGATATATCCAAGAAATGTAGTTGAAAGAAATGAACTGTAGTGATTCTCATTTCGGCATCGTCAGGCATTCTATCACATGGACAGTAAACAGTTTCTATCTTAACACGGTGAAACAATAGCAATGTATTTTAGATCTGCAAAATTTTTATAAGATATAGTTTATAGCTATTTCGGCTCACGCCATCATCAGAACCATGACATGCTAAGGTTAACAAGTTATAATAAAAGTTTCTCCAAGTAAATAATTTTATTATTACCAATGGCAGATCGGTTCCTTATGAGTGAAAATTGGCTGTTTCCTTCCGCAGAACTACGGCGATGATTCTGACGATGGCGTGAGTCGAAATAGCATATCAACTATACGTTATAAAATTTTTATAGAACTAAAATACATAGCTATTTTTTCACCGTGTTATAATGGAGTTCTACCAAGTAAATGCCAATTCAATCAATAAGTTTGTATCTCGATTAGATAATTTAATACTTAGAGATAGATACCTTCTTATTTAGAGAAGTTAAATTGATCGTTTGATAGAGGCATTGAAATTAATTGATCACTGTTTGTTTCACGAAATTGCCTCATATAAATATTGTGTAATTATCACCGGTAAGTGAGACAATATTGTCTATCTCTTCTTAAACATCCTGATGATGTCATAAGCCGAAACAGCTATTTTATTTATTTGATACATATATGTTACAAAATTAAAAATTATATGATGATTTAAAAACGATTTATAAAAGATAAAATTTTAACACTGTGAAAAAACAGCGATGTATTTTAGTTCTACAAAATTTTTTATAAGATGTAGTTGATAGCTATTTCGGCTCACGCCATCGTCAGTCAATTCAATCAATAAAGATAAAAATTTTAATTAAAAGAAAAACCTGAACTCGCTCTCGTCCTGTGGGATATGTCAATATCCAAAGCAATACAGTTGTAATATAAGTCGAAAGAATTACGTGGCCGTGTACATTTCTCGCTACCACCAACCGCACGCCAAAGACTTTGGAACCGAATGCTTTGATTGTGTTCTTTGTTGTTATAATGGAGTTCTACTGTGAATAAGTGAATTTAAATGTAAATTTTGTGTTTTCAAAAAGTCACCACGAGGACGGATCGCTGACGTGAGTATACCTTGTTGACAATATTACGCGCCCGGCAAAAACTTTATATCTAAACAGTAGTTGACATTAGTTGAAGTGACGGTTGACATCTTGGAAGTGTCTATTGTCACGATTAGCTGATCACTCACCGGAAATTTGTGCATGAATAAAACTAACATAAACAATTATAAAATCAGATTTGAATTGTTACGACTTTGTACGATTCCGCATGTTTTGTCACTAACGACCTGGATTTCGCCTTTCGGCATCTCCAGGCATTCTATCATGCGGATACCCTTTTAGAAACGACTGATCATTAATGAGAATTTTGACAGTAGACATTGTGTTAATTATTATTAGATTAATAACATTAAATTAGTTTTAGCTTCAATTTACTGCTTGCCTTGGGGTAAGTGTATTCCTGTAATTAATAACTTTGTTATATGTTTTGTCGCACCCATATGATAAAATGCCTGAAGATGCCGAAATGCGAAACCCGGATCGTTAGTGACAAAACATGCGGAATTGTACAAAGTTGTAGCAATTCAAATTTGATATTGAAATTCTGTCAAGCGCCTTCAGTCGATATCATAAAATATTCGATTACGTATAAAATCATTCTAGTCTAGTTGCATACTCAAGTAGTGGACGATTTAACTATATTTAAAATTTGAATTGTTGAAAGGGTTCGCCTTTCGGCATCTTCCAGCATCGTATCTCATGGATACAATAAAACTGACTAAACTAATTTTCGACAATTTGAGCTTGATATTGTAATTCCTTCCAACGCCGTCAATTGTCATTGTGCGTTGTAAAAATGTGTGTTTTTCGTAGACGCCACGCGGACGTGAAGCGGTACGCGTGCGATCAGTGCCCGAAGGCGTTCCGTTATGCTTCGCTGCTCTACACGCACAAGGTGACGCACATCACGACCAAGGACTACTACTGCGTGGAATGCGACATGAAGTTCAAAACGCAGTCCAACCTGAAGTTGCACCTGCGGAAGTCTCTCAAACACATCGATCCGGACATGCTAAGGTTAACAACTTGTAATGGAGTTTTTCCAAGTAAATAATTGTATTATTATCACACGGTATGTATCTTATTTCAACGAGACGAAACACAGGTCGACAATGACAAAACATACGAAATTGTAAAACATTTCAGCAATTCAATTGTGTTTTAGTCATTTAAAATATAATTTTATACATTTCTAGTAACAAGTGAGCAAGTTGGTACGCAAAATTTTTTGAATTATTAATTTGTCGATTGAATTGACATTCACTCGGTAGAACTCCATTATAACACGGTAAAAAAATGGCAATGTGTTTTAGTTCTGCAAAATTTCGGTTCAATCCGACGTGGCGTGAGCCGAAATCGCTACCAACTATATCTTATAAAAATTTTGTGCAACTAAAATACGTTGCTATCTTTTCGCCGTGTTATAATGGAGTTCTACCAAGTAAATCTATTTGTCAATGTAGGCGTGCGATTTTTGCCACCGTTTCATTAATTTTCGTGTGGACTAGCGGAGAATAGGTTAAAGGCGCGGTCAAAATAAACAGCAAAAAACCGTTCCCTGCTCTGTCATATAAAGGATATTCCGTGCCCGCGTTTACTAATGCGAGGAAACCGGAACAAACCGGTCTAAATTTTCAATTCATTGATTCTGATTCATCTGTATGATTCCACATGCTTCGTCACTGATGACCCAGGTTTCGCCTTTCGGCATCATCACATTAATTCGTCAGTTCCGTTGCATCCGTGCGATGGAGCGCCTGAAGATGCCAAAAGGCGAAACCTGGCCGATCGGATGCTTATGAGTGAAAATTGGCCGTTTCCTTCCGCAGGTTTGGATGCTCGCACTGTTCGCGGCGATATGACGACGAGAAGGGGCTCCGCCACCACATCGAATGGGTGCACCTCCGCCTCAAGAATTTCAAGTGCGCCAAGTGCGAGATGCAGTTCGGCTCGCAGGACGGCCTCCGCAGTCACATGAAGAAGATCCACGAGGGGGTGCGCCCCGCCCGTACTCACACGTGCGACATCTGCAACAAAGCCTTCAGGGTTAGTATCTGGGGTGTACTTACGGCCACTCGTCATGCGGAAACGTCCGAGGGAAATCCCTCCAGAGCAGTGGTTCTCATGTGATATTTCACTGTGGCCGCATTACAAAACGTCAGCCGACCGATGGAAATGTCTCGTGGCCGCACCAATTGTGCTAAAAATAATTCTATACTTATTTTTTATATAGTGCATTTCTAAATGATCTTTCACAACATGCAGTTGTAGGTAAAATCGACAAAATTTATAAAGCAATTGTTGTTAATTCTTCATATTGACTTGATTCATGGTCAACGTTTAACTTCGACCAAAATTTTTGAACAGTTTTATTATGAAAACGGTCCTTTACTTAAATGCTGAATAAGTCAGGTGAATTCAATCAATTTTAAAATGACAATAATTTCACAAACACATTAAAACTAATTCCGTTTGCTATTCTCATGGGACGGTGCGAACACTTTGAATGCCTTATAGTTAGTCAGAGGCGCAACCAATAGTCGCATTATCTTTAGAAATTCTCTCTGTCCTTTGCTCATATCCGGACAAGGAATCTGATTACAAATTATTACCACAGTTGCATCTTTTAATTTCCAATTGTTTGAGAGCATTTGAGTAGCCTGCTCTACCAAGTAAATGCCAATTAAATAAGGTTTCATACACTTTTGAGGTGTTTACGGGTTTAAAAAACTATTTGACCCTATTTGATAATGTCCTCGTTGAGCGAAACCGGTGGAAGTAGGACTATACTAAGTGTATTCATTATTTAAATATTTTGCCTTTCCACCGAGTGGCGACAGTCGACGCATTAATAGTGGACAGTGTCGTGCGCTATTTGACAATGCTCACATCGAGCGAAACCGGTCTAGATATTATCAATGTAAAATTGCGTTTTATCAAATTCGAATAGCTGAAACACTGCGCATTTCCACGTGTCTTGTCACCAGCGATATGGGTTTCGCCTTTCGGCATCCTCAGGCATCCTACGACACAGTTGCAATAAGTTGCCAATCTGGGAGCGACCGACTAAAAAATAACAAAAAAATGACAATAAAAAATTTGCATGCTTTTGGATTGTAGGGGGGGTTGTGGGTCACGTGGATTTATGAAAAGGGATTGCCACCCGAAAAAGGTTGGGAACCTATGCAATAAAAAGTTAGCATTGGTTATATACAAAATGAATTAATTATAATGGAAAAAACGTAGACCCTAATGCTAGAAGCGAAATATATTTTATGTTTTAATGACTTAATAATTGAGGTTTTATACTCCACCAAGCACCCTCATTCAATGTCATAAATTGTACTGTTCTGTTGCATCCGTGTGATAGAATGCCTGATGTTGCCGAAAGGCGAATCGTACAAAGTTGTAACAATTCAAGTTTGTCATAAATTGTGTTTAATTATTTGAATACGCTTGTGTTGTTTGTCCCTGGGGCGCTTTTAATCAGTGACATCTCTTTTTAGAACCTCTGATTTAAAAACCTCACAGAGATACAGTTCGTAATCTCGCTTACTTAACGTATTAATATCCGTTTGCAGGCAAAAGCCGTCCTCGTGAAGCATATCCGCGTGCATACAGGGGAGCGGCCCTTCGAATGCGGCGAGTGCGGGAAGAAGTTCGCGCAGAACAGCACGATGGCCACGCACATCAAACTGGTGCACCTGAAGATGCGGAGGCACGTCGGCGCCAGGCGGCTGAAGACCGAGGATCCGCAGCCGGCGCCCGTCCACCTCGGGCAGTTCATCTACGAACACGGCGCCGACAACAACGCCTAATCTAACTTTGCGATCGGAAACCAAGTCCAAAAAGTGTCGCTTGACTGATGAAAAATTCTCACAACAACATTTCTTCTAATGCTAACAGCAAAAGAAACAAAAATGAATTACTCCCAAAGAAATCGTGTCGTGGATATTTTTGCCCCTTTGATAATTTGGTGCTTCGGCTGTTAATCAAAATAATCAAAAAGCGGATGAAACAATATTTTTTTATACTGTAGAATTACTAAGGATATATTTAGAAATTATATGTCGTAATTTTGTGTTAAAAGGTTCATTTTTTATTTCAACACCCGCTCGCAGAAGTACCTTCCGTGACCGCCGTTCAACGCATTGCAAGTCCCCGTTTGACGCCTATTTCGGTAAACGTAACTACAAATTTGAATTGTTAAAACTTTGTACGGTGATTCCACATGTTTCGTCACCAACGCCACGGGTTTCGCCTTTCGGCAACATCAGGCGTTCTATCACACAGATGCAACAGAACAGTACAATTTATGACATTGAATGAGGGTGCTTGGTGGAATATAAACCCTCTCATTATAAAGTCATTAAAACATAAAATATATTTTCAGTGGTGTTGTAGTGAAATCACATTCCTACGTATTAATTCAGTTCTGTTAGTTCTGTTGCATCCGTGTGATAGAATGCCCGAAAATGCTGAAAGGCGACACCCAAGTCGTTAGTACCTTAATTTTGCTTGAGTGATTGTGAACATTCAATTTTTATACGATTTCCCATAATTTGCTTCTCAGTTCTTGAATCAACGGTTTTGTACACCATCTACTTTTGACTTGAATATTTTGTATAAACAAACTCGCTTGTAAATTATATTCCATCAGTTGATAATGCTCGGGATGAGCGAAACCGGTCCAGATCAAAAAATATATTGTGGAAATAAGTACTAACAAATGTGTTTTTATTATTTTAAATATTTTTAATCTATTAGTTATTCCTGTTTTAGCCTACATATGAAGGTAACATATTATTGTCTACACCACAAAAAAAATCCTATCAAAAATAAATATTAAATATTGTCATTTAGCAAACAACGACTAGATCGTTTCACACAAACTAGCCAAAACAGATTAGGACAGAATGGGGTAATTGTGAATTTTTAAATATATAGAAATAAAAAAAAACAACATATTTTTGGGCCATTCTGTTTGATTTATTGATTGACAAACTTCAATTGTGGATTTAAGTGGAAGAACAATCACACAAGTCAATGTCATTTTTGGTGGAAATGTGGAAAACAACGGACTACTTCTCCGATTAGACGATTTTGAAGAATATCACAATGTACAATTTGCCTTTTGCAATTTGTTGATCGTCAATTTAACGCACATAAATAGGAAAGGTGGGAAGAAACCAGACAATAGTAAACTTTTTGAGTTGTGTCGTCGGTCATTATCTGAACAGGAATTGTGCTTTTTATTAACTTAGCCCTACAATTTGTACAATTTTAAACGATCAGTCAATTTGAATAGTTGAAACTATGTACAATTCTAATAGTTTATCCACTAACGCCATAGATTTCATCTTTCGGCATCTTCTGGCAAATGAAATTCAGATAACTGTCATAATTGCACGTTCAAAAACATGACTGTCAAAGTCGCGTAGCCGAAAAACAAATGAAAATCGCAGAGAGGTACTGCCACTCACGCCTTGGGTGACTTTGGGGAAGTATTTCTTCGTCGGTCGTCACTTACGAGGTATTGCTTCTTAGCTGTCGTCTCTGCGGGGCGTTTTTTTTCCTTCGAGGAGGTACTGCCTCTTCCTAGGCAAAAAACGCACCACAGAGACGATAGCTAACAAGCAATACCTCGTAAGTGACGATCGACGAAGAAGTAGTGCGATTTTGACAGTCAATTGATTTTCATTTTTTTTTTCGACCACGTGTGTTTCACAGTTCTTTCGAACATATCACAAATTGACATTTCACAAATAGACTGTGTATTATTCGTCACATGATGAAGTATACAGTTATAACAGTTATATTCGACTGACACGAATTACAAAATTGACATGTCTTACTCGTCTCGCGAGTTTTACTATCCTGTGTGACATGTCACGTAAGTTCTACCAAATTGACAAGTCTTACTTGTCTAGTGAGTTCTACAAACAAAGCCGTGTCTAGTTCGTCACGAGATGACGTTTACTGACAGTTGTATAAAAAAACATGTCAGGAATTGACGTAGTAGTTTAATACAGAGCACGTGGCCGACGGACAGAATGACACTCTAAAGTTAGACACGCCGATCAACGTCTTAAATTGTAATTAAGACCTAGGATGCTTGATGGAATTTCATTTTTTTCAGTCTCAATCCGGGTATCGCCAGTAAACAGTAAAAATCTGGAATTTTACACCGTTTGAACGATTCAAATTTATATTGATCTCACGATCAAGAGCGGCGGTGAACGTTTAGATGCCGCCGCATGTGTGTCTTCGTTTTGAACGCCCGCTGGCATACGTGGCACGCAAACGGTCTGTCATCACTGTGCGCGGCCATGTGTTTACGGAGCGCCTTCGAATAACAACTCGCGTAATTGCATAGCTTGCATTTGAAAGATTTAACGGAGCCGTGGACGGCTTGATGCACCGTTAAACTACTCTTAGTTTTGTAACAAGCATCGCATTCCGTACAAGCGTACGGTTTTTTAGAAGAGTGCGTCAACTTATGCGAATGTAGATTGTTAGAAGTACGACTGACGAAATCGCACTTATCGCATTTGTACTTTTTCACGATACTTTCAGCGTTGTGTGTCACTAGCTTGTGCCTTTGCAAATGAGACGAAGAATGGCAAGCGTACTCGCAGGACGTACATTTGAATCTTTTGACACTTTCGTGGATAGTTTTGTGCTTTGACAATAAGCCGGCAGACTTAAAACAACTTTTACACGTCGGACATTCGAAAGGTCGTGCGGTTTCGTGCGTTAACTTATGCCTAGTGACTTCACTTGACGTTTTAAACGTAAACGGACAGATTTCACAAGCGTACGGCTTAAAATCTACGTGCTTACGTCGGTGCGTACTCAATTCGTACCCGCGTTTACACCGAAACCCGCACGTTACGCATTCGAACTTCTTAACGTCATCGTGTATCAATTTGTGCGACGCGATACCGCGTTTTGTTGCAGATTTGTAATCACAAACATCGCACGTGTACCTTCTATCGAAACATTTCACACTTTGATGCAATTTCATTTTGCTTTCTGAACAACATTCATATTTACAAGTCTTACATTTAATTTTCGGCGTTTTGGAATGGATCGTTGAGTGAGATTCGAGCCCTGACGACGTTTTCGATCTGAATTGACACTCTGTACACGGAAACGGTCGCACGTCGCTGTGAACGGTTTCGTGACACCTTAGATTACTCAATAGCCGGCACGTAAAATCGCAATGACTGCATTTAAATTGCGTTTTTTTCTTTAGCAATTCTGGACTTTCGCTAAAATTTCCGCAAACCTTTTTCTGTAGCTTCAATTCCTCTTTAATATCAATTTCTTCGATCGTAATATCACCGTGTAAAAAAATACTTTCGTTTAGAACCGATTCTGTCTTTTTGGCAACACTTTCATTGCGAAGTCTTGACGACCGCCTTTTCTTTGTTTTAAATTCGGTATTATCCGTTGCATGGCAACCGTTTTGTTCAACTTTGACTGAAGTATCCTCGAATTCTAACTGCAAAAAAAAACAAATATATTAAAATCGATCGACAGGTGACGTTTTACTTTGTATGACAACAAACAAAATAAACCAACCGTAAATGAATTCTCACGAATATCTGATACACTTTCTTCGGGTTCTGTTTTTATCTCCATTTTTTATTGTTATTTCGCTTGAATTGTAAAAGAAATGGATAATTCGCGGCTTTCGGCAGTTATTTTGAGGTTATGTTGTGCTTTCGGACTTCTGACAGTTCGTTAATCACAAATTATACACTATTGATAATGTAGCGAAAACCATAGACAAAAATCATAGGCAAAGTAAAGCTATGAAAATATATATATATGTATGATTAATAAAAATTGAATTTTTTTAATAAAATCAATTTTTTCCAATACAAAAGCGATAAGCAACATTTTTGATTGGTACGATAAAAATAATAAGACTACAGTGAAACCTCGATTTTACGTTGTCCAAGGGACACTGAAAAAATAACGGTAAATGCGGAAAGCTTCAAATAATAATAAACTAGTAAAATCGTACAAAACATTTATTTATTAGTTATTTGTACACACTGTATATAAAATTTATATTTTAAAAAAGTCCTTTATGTTAGTTGGCACTTTAATCGGAACAAAGACTTGTTAAATTTGAATTGTTGCAACTTTGTACGATTCCATATGTCTTATCACAAACGACCCGGGTTTCGCCCTTCGGCGTCTTCAGGTATTCCATCAGACGGATGCAACAGAACTGAAAGTTGTGTTGCACCCGTGTGATAGAACGCCTGAAGATGCCGAAAGGCAAAACTCGGGCTAACGTTTTTTAATACAAACCGCCATATTCAGGAAGATCTTGCTTGCTGCAACAAACAACTCACCTAAAATTGGAAATATTTTTTACAAAAAAGACTACTACTGCTTCTTCTTCCACTACTGACGATGAGTCAATGGATTGTACTTGTATGTGTACAGAAGACTAATGATTTAAAATATTTTATATTGTATTAATAAATAAGTATAAACTAAACAATAAAACAATATAAATAAATACATGTTTATTTTAATATGTAAGTACATTCATATTTTGTATGAAATTGGACTTACGGCTGATTCGACGTACGACCAAAGTCTAGGAACATATCTCGTCGTAAGTTGAGGACAACCTGTATATTACAGTGACGATATATTTCAGTCAAAGATAATGTCATATCAACATTGATTGTATTGTCGACGCTCAATCATGTATCCAAAAGCAGGCAATCCCAATGGCAGTCAGGGGATCGAGGTGAGACAAAAACACAACAATTATAAAATAAAATATCATTTATATATTTAGGAATGTTTCAATTTAGATTGGAATACATATTAATTAAAACGTAATAAAAAAATACTAAACAAAGTTTTGCTAACGAACAGTTCTTTCGTCATATTATCAACTGGAAGCTAAAAACAATATTGAAATGTATGTACGATTATGGTATCGGGGAAGTTAACCTCTTGCACTTGACACACAATTGAAGTCTTCACATCAATAATTAGGTAGAATTAAGAGTTTTATTGATATCAATGATCCGGTGTTTAAGTGGTTTCATCCGAGGTTTGATTGCAAACAAATCTGATATTTAATGGCATACAGAAACATAACACGGGGAAAAATAGCAGTGTATTTTAGTTCTACAATTTTTTTTATAAAATATAGTTGACAGCTATTTCAGTTAAAACAGGAGAAAAGATGTATTGTGTACCTTTTCTACGCAGCTATATATATATATATATAAAAGCAAATGCACGTTTAAGCATAGTTCTGACGATGGGTGAGCCGAAATAGCTATCAACTATGTCTTACAAAAAAATTTTGCAGTACTAAAATACATTGCTATTTTTTCACCATGTTATTAATGGAATTCTATCAAGTAAAGCCAATTCAATCAATATACAGAAACACCTGCACACCAGGGGGCAGGGAAGTTGTAGTCGTTTTTTTGCATCAGAAAGTTTAAGTTTTTTTTTCTTAATTGTGACCTAATGTTGATATCTAATGAATAAATGTGGCTGTCGGAAATGAAAAGGTTTCGCATCCCTGATTCATAATTAATTGACTTTTGTTCAGTTAGATTGGATGCCATGTCCTCTCTCATAGTAAGTGTGCAATTGTAGTGCTAGCTATTTTAAACTAGTTTGAAAATTTAAAGTATTTCATTTATTGACACACAATTAATAAAAAAATGGTGTTATATGCTTTCGTAAGTTTTGTGACATAATTTCCTGGGTTTTGCAACAAACAGTTAACCCTTTAAAGTCATCAGTTTAACTGTCACTCTTATTGCAAGATTTATTTTCAGGGCTGCGACAAAACAGAAAAAATATACACGCTATCACAAAAACATAGTAATATTAGCGCCGCCCTGTTCGACAACTGTTCCACTCGAATGCGAATAGTTGAATATATTGAAATTCTGGAAAATATACATATATATATTTTCATAAAAATCTTCATGATAGCATTTACGTGCCTGCACGCCATTGGCGTATAATCGGTTAAAAATGCACAGACCGTAATCGAACATAACACCACATTAAATATCACTGATTTTAAACATGAATAATGATAAAAAAATTAATGTTATAAAATCACATTGAATAAAAGCAAGTATTTCTTCAAATGCCTGCATTTTGTTTTTAAATTGAGTTTAAAAATCAACATGTACAATGCAATGCGTAGTCTATGCATTAACACAGTGTTTTTTTTGTTGATATATATAAAAAGTTCACAATAGAGTATAAAAATAGCATTATATTTAATTTTAATCGATAATATACAAAAATACTTATCGCATATAACATCTTACAGCCTAATAAGTAAAAAAAAAAGAAATATAATACTAGAGTCAACTTATGAATAAAATAATTTTAAATTTAGAACAGAGTATCTTATGTTTTTAAAATTTTTTTTTTAAACATAACCAGCTAACAAATTTTCCAACTTATTTATACAGATATTAGTCGTAATAGTTCCACAGGGGCGATAATTAGCCCCAAATAACATTGTATTTATTAACTTACAATTTTTAACATTTAAAAAGAATGGGTTTACTGCATATTGAACTTCTGGGGGTGACTCGCCGTGACAGTTTACAACTGGTTCATAGTGCTTACCAAAAAGACCACTAAAAGGTCTATGAGACAGATCGAAGCAGGTAGAAGAGGGATTTGTCTTTTGGATGCTTCTCTCAACATTTACCAATTTTTTTTCAATATCATTTAATACGTAGGAAAAAAATATTTAACTTTCGCATTATGTTATGTAGTAAAAATCAATTTTATACCACAAAAAAATATTTCTATTTCGGTGAAAAATGTTTGGGAGTTTCCTGCACGCTAGGCAAAGTAGACTGGGAATAGAAGGGTTAACAATATGCACTAATAATAATTGTCAAGCATGGTAAAAAATAAAAAAAAACGGGACTGTCCTATTTTAATGGGGCACAAAATGTCCCATTATCAAAAAAAATGCGTTTTTTTCAAATGCAAATACTGTTCAACAAATTAAATGATACTTTCACTTTTTAAGGGACAAAATAAACAGTCAGGTTAAATTGTCTTTAAAGGACCAAACCCTTTAAGGAATGTGACAGCATTTAAGCATGTGTTGGTTTATCTCGTATCAACTTCAATTCCTATATTTTTTGTTACGGGGCTGTGTAGTCGTTAACCCCTCACTGCTAACGTCTCAACTGTTGAGACGGCTGATTTTAATTAAATTAAAAATTACCCAACCAACCAGGCATGTTTATTGAGATATTTTTCAATATTAAAGTAGCCAATTCGGGCCAAATCGCCACATTTAAACAACAATCCTGTTACATTAAAATTGTTTCTTCAAATATTGATATAATATGTACGTGTTGTTGATTTTCGCCAGTCGATTTGTTGCAAATTAAAAAAATAATTATACATAGAACCGAATCTACTGCCACGTTTTATTCAACGTAGAACTCCATGTCAGTTTGGCCAATACCCTTTTTGGGTTCAGCGACGGTATCAAGCCACACTGGTTGCATTCATAATGCAAACATATTAATTAGACTCTATCTGAAATCATGACTTATCAAAAATGAACGATGAATGAATTCATTTACACTTTTAACTATGCGTTTATCGATTCTTAATTCTTTCCACGCGAAAGCCTAAATGTATGAGATGCGAGCTTTCAAACATAGATAATACAGGCAATATTTTGCATATTGGTCTGATTTTGGTTTTAAAATATCGCCTAATTTGTTGTGCTAAGGCCACATCCGAACGCTTGTCAAAAGTATTAGGTTTAAATGTGAAAAACATCAATTTTTTGAACCCTTTAAATTTATCGCGATCTCCGCCAGTCACAAATCAGTTTGAAACGTTGCACCAATCTGCATTGCAATGTGACACTCCATGACACGTGACAGTAATGGCGCTTGTTCGTTTGAGTTTGATCGATGGCTTCGTTATGTCACAGCAATGGCGATTTACATGTGAGTTATTCGTTAGGGAGGACATTTCTTCGTGTTTTTTTAATGTTGTGAAACATTCCTAATGCATCGGGCTTCTCTAAAAGCCGACCTAATTATTTTTTATTGCTCTATTTATAACTCTATATGGAAAGAAAGGACAAATTTAATTTGCATGAAAAACATCCACGTGGAACAGGTTAAATAATAAATAATATTCATCGTCTAATAGTCTATAGTTACTAAATGAAAAATTGTGCGATTTTATATGAAGAATTAATTAAAATATTCAAAATATACAAATAAAAAAACTCGTTTAGTAAACAATAACTCACTACCAACATAGGGGGTTAAAGGGTTAAGCGGTTTTAAGCGGTTTCAGTCAACATTTTAGGATGCTATATTTCATTGATAGATCGTAGAGTGTGCATGTTTACTGAAATATGTTCATATTTCAACGGGAAAACGTACCTAAGAACACTCGATTACAATCAATTCTTATTGGTACAAAAAAAACCTTATAAAACGGTCTTCAAAATCTGTCTTAATTTACAATTTCAACGGAAGGTGCTTGATGGGATTTCAATATCAGTTTCTAACTGTACGATTCCGCATGTTTCGCCTTTCGGTATCTTCAAGCATTCGGTCACGCGGATACGCTAGAACTGACAAATATTTCTAGTGAAATCACTAAAATAAAAATAATATTTTTAAATTAAAATATTTTTACCGGCGTTTCAATCATAACACGTTCCGCGACATTCTCACCGTGAGCGCGACAGAATGCTCGAAGATGCCGAAAGTCGAAACCCACGTCGTAAGTTTCAACGATTTAAATCTGTCTTAATGATAAAAATAACTATACATATATATATATATATTGCTTACACTACGTGTCAGAGTACATAAACAACCGGAGTATTTCAACAGTAGATATTTAAATTACCACACATTAGCGCCCGCGGCCTCACATGCCCTTGCATACAACTTCATATGCGATCTTTTGTGAGTTTTTTTTTTTTAATACAGTATAGATTAGGTTAAGTTGACCCGAAGCATCACAAAACACGCAAGCTCTTAGATATAAATTCAATCACCGTTCTTTTGTGCTTAACGTATAAGTACTACCAACTAAATTAATCGATAACCTTACGACTATGTAAATTTATTTAAGTTTTATCCGTTGCTTAGTGATAGTTCATTTTAGTGAAGGGACATATTTTAAACAATTTTATCGAATATTTAAAAGGGCCAATATCGGTTTTTGATTCTCTCGCATGTCAATGTCGGAGCGATATTTGCGCTCCCATAAACCTCACTCCAAAAGTGGAGCGGACAAATCAAGTATTGCCAACGGGGGAAATTCTGTCGGATGAAATTTCAACGGCGGAAAAACAATTTGGCGACGGGATGTGATTCGGCTGAGACGCCGGTAATTTCAATATCAAATTTGAACTGTTACGATTCCACGTGTTTTGTCACCAACGTCCCGGGTTTCGCCTTTCAGCAGCTTCAGTCATTCCATCGCACGGACGCAACAGAACTGACAAATTAGTGCGATAGAATGCCCGATGATGCCGAAAGGCGAGACCTGGGATGCTGGTGACAAAACACGTGGAATCGTAATAATTCAAATTTGATATTGAAACTCTATCGAACGCCTTCAGTCGATATCGCAAATAAATTCAAATTTAATATTTACACAGCGAAGACATTTCAGCCGGGAATGTGTTTTAACTAGTGGAAATAAAGTTTGTCGGTTCAGTGAAATCGTACCTCACTACATGGAATCGGCGGAATATATTCAGGTATTATACTGGGACGGTGATGCTCCCAACGAGCGAAATCGGTCTCGATCGTAAATATATTGCAGAAACAGTACTAAAAATGAGTTTTTATTATATAAATTAAATGTCTTTCCGCCGAGAAGTGACAGTTAACACCTTAAAAGGTATATTGTAATAGTTGGGTAACATTTGCAAAATGGGAGTTTAGAATGTGAGTATTATTTTGAACGAAGCTATACAGAATTTCCCGAAGCTGACAACCCTGAGGGATATTTAAAATTAACAAACGTCACGTGATATGACGAGAGATCAACTTCGTATCTTGGAATGTCCTCCGTCGATCTGCACGACGCCCTCGTCTTTGTAGTAGAGCGACACGATGGAGTGCTTTTTGCAGAACGCCCACCACCAGCGGAAGCCCGCGAGGCCAGTGAACGTGAAGCCGGGGTCCCTCGCCCGGCGCAGCTTCTGAACGAACTCCAGCACGTCGGCCAGCGAGCAGTGGGTCCTCCGGTTGAACGGCGACGCCGAAACCTTGCAGCAGTACTCCAAGACTGCCCGCTCTTCCCTGTCGCACAAGTCCGCCTCCTGCAAGACGAGCATGCGTTTCGATTTACCGAGTATGTTGTCGTACAGCGTTCCTTTCGGGATGCCGTACAGCGTAGACGCTCGCGTGAAACGCATCTTCTGCTGCACCACCGCGTCGATCGCTTCGTTCAACTGAGTCTGGGACCACGTCGGAGCCCTCGCCTTGTTACTGTCGGATAGACTCGATTTGTCAACGTACGCGGCCTTGATCGGCGTGGCGTTCCCTACTATATCGTCGGCGGGAACGTGCATCGTCGGCAATGCCAGTATCTTCGGCGGAGGGATTTCATTCACTTCGACGTTGGTTGAAACGCGTTTGCGCTTTTTTACAGGCGAGCTTTGCAAATTATGCAGAATCTCATCGTGCTGATTTTCAACGACATTTTCAACATCCGATACGTCGCCGCTTTCGTCTTCTACCTTTAACTCCGTCGATATTTCATCGGGTTTGATATTACTTCTTGAAGCTTCGATATCGTCGAGTTCATTATTGACATTGGCCAATCCGCGTATCTTCAACGATTCGGCGGCTTTGAGGAGTGGATCGATTTGGTCTTGCGAAACGTTTATTTCACCTCTGTACATAAAATCGACGACGGCCTTCAACTCGGGCCATTTAATATCGCATATTATTATAATCGGGTGATGGCAAGGGTTTTCGGCGAATAGGTTTTTAAAGTAAGGACTCGAAGCCGACAAGACAACTTTGTGAGCTTTGATACTGCGGCCGTCGCAGGCCAAGGTGACATCCGCGTAACTCTCGGAATGCAACAGCTGCTGGAAGACGTCGGAGAGATTGGACCGGAAGTTGTTCCATCGCAGATAGAACTGTTGGGAGCGGCTGGGGTCGGCATCAGGGACTGCGCTGGCATTCTCCACCCACGATTCCGTGGACGGTTTCATTTTGTCAACGTTGCGAGTGTCGGGATGCATTGCAGCACCTGGAAAATAAAAATGCAGTTCAATTTTAAGCCCCTACTCATTATTTTGAATTTAACACCGACCGAAAAATGATGGACGAAATTCGAAACACGAAAAAGACCAAATTTGAATTGTTACAACTTTATACGATTTCACATGTTTTGCCACTGACGACCCGGGTTTCGCCTTACGGTATCTTCAGGCATTCTATTACACGGACGCAACAGAACTGACGAAACGTGGAATCGTACAAAGTTGTAATAATTGAAATTTGATATTGAAATTCCATCAAGCACCTTCGGTCGATATCGTAAATTATATGAAAAAGAACATTTGTTCCCTTCAATTTCATACTAAACGTTTTCGACTGTATACGTTGTATCAACACATCTAGCGTCAAAAATTGCAAATAAGACCGATGCGGCAAATTTGCAAGCGTTGTCTTGCTGTTACGATGACAGCTCGTAATGTTTCCGCCGATGACTCACCAATTCATTCATTTTCGCTCAATATTTAACATCGTTAATTGTTTTAACATTTCTATGAAAACACTAAGGTTAGGACATAGAATTAGGACAGAACATAATATCTCAAATATTACCCGTATATATCTTGTTTTTTCTGGTTTTCTTAAAAAATGATAATCGGGGTTTATTTTACAAGGATAAAAATTAAGTTTGCGTTAGTTTTTAGGAAATTTAAACGCCCTTCGCATAACAAATTGACTTTTTACCATAATAACAAGATTGTCATTTGTTTTAATATCTTAAACACAACACTAAATAAAACAAAAGAAACTTACTTTGTTAGGAATATGACATCGAACTATTTACCGTTTGAAAGTGTCTCACATCAAAATGTCAACAACTCGTACATTTCTTTACATATTTTCAGCAAAAAACAATAACAAACACAATATAAACGAATTATTCGACATTAATCCACTTAGAAACATACGATTTGTCTACAAATAACGCGAAAAACTGCATTTACATGAAGCCAAACAAAGCGAAGTGGCCGTTTTGTCATTTTAATAACGACTTTTACCGTACAAATTCCCACCGAAAGTAACTTTGAACATTGTTAAACAACGCGTAAATATACATAGGTTAACTTTAAAAGATTAGTTATTG
The DNA here is from genome assembly GCA_028555115.1 of Himalopsyche japonica. NCBI lineage: Eukaryota > Metazoa > Arthropoda > Insecta > Trichoptera > Rhyacophilidae > Himalopsyche > Himalopsyche japonica. The sequence goes on along the minus strand of JAHFWJ010000060.1, from coordinate 5,461 downwards.
CTTAGACATTAAATAAGAGTGGAATTTACGAATTCAGCGATTTGTTTTGAAACTTTATTATGAAGTTTCTGAGATGCGACGGAAACGTGTTGATCAACTAATTAAAATGTTGCCACACTGAAACATAATTGGCGAATATTTTTTTCTTGTAAACTATCAATTTCGATTGATATTCAGTACGATATTTCGCTTTTTATATGCAAATAAATATTTTTTTGCCGTTTTTATAGCGATTTGATTTTTTTAAACGTCGATTTCACGTCAAAATACTAAAACATTTTTAAAAGTTTTCAAATATTTTTTTAATACGGCCACCCTTTGCATACGAAAATATGCAAACAAGTGTTCGTAATTTGAAATAGTGGGGGGGGGCTATCTATGGTCACTTCGTTCAGATTCAAAATGGGCTACTTTGTGGTATTTTTATAATATATTCTTTTATTTGTTTCATAGAACATTTTGCTATCATATGATTTTAAACGGACGAGAACTTCATATAAATTGCTACGTCTGATCAACAAAACAAATCCAATTCAATAATAATTGACTAACATCAATAATCGCGGAAAAACAGCATTCCATCAAATGGTTCCGAGCAAAATTAACAATATATTCAGATTTAAATTATTGAAACTTTGTACGATTCCATGTGCTTTGTCACTAATGACCCGGGTTTCGCCTTTTGGCATCTTCAGGCATTCCGTCACACGGTTGCAGCAAAACTGTCAGAACTGAATTAATGCGTAGAAATGTGATTTCAATAAAACACCACTGAAAATATATTTTTACCTGATATACTGTATCGCAACAATAGTGTTCAATTTAACCTAATATTATGCATATATATAATAATATAATAATAAGAATCACATAATATAAATTTAAACGGCAACGCAAGAGATTTGACATACACACACCACGTTTGAGACCAACATCACTTGTGTTCTGCCCGCCGTCTGGTCGACTTGGGCCTGTACATCTGCGAAAGATTTGGTTGGTTCACAGTTCGCCCTAAGGTCGGCGCGCCAGTATGCAGTTGTCATGTCTGGCCGTTCGCGCGCATGCAGTCCGAGCGAGCTGCATACGATATATTATACAAGCTCTTGCAAAAACTACACTGTAGGCAAAACAATACACATATCGCTTTATGCTCCATATATGTAAATTAATTTTTTTAAAAATAAAACAATTTTTTAATTATTATGGTAAGTTATATATTTTTTTCACAGAAAAAAAGTCTGTACATCCCAAGAACTTGCGACAAACAATCGACATTGGCACGTTTAATTTTGGCTGCCATTTTTCAGTGCCGAATGTCTTATTTGGAATGACTTCATTTTGATAAATTATATATTTTCAACTATCAACAAAAAAACAAATGAAACAAGGTTATAAATATATTAATTTAAATAACCTAACCCGACAACCCGGGTTTTGTCTATCGGCAACTTCAGGCATCTTTCAAAGTTTCATCACTTTAAATTTGATACTGAAATTCCATCAAGCGCCTTCGGTCTATATCATAAATTGTCATACGTATATAGTTGTAGCCTTTTTTTATTTTCCCCTGTGTAATTCCACTCGTACAGAACCGATGCAAACTGTTTACTGCGCGGCAGTTCTGTTGTATCGGTTTGAAAGAATGCCTGAAGACGCCGAACACTGAAACCCGGATTGCGAGTGACAAAACACGTGGAAGGGTACACAATTTCAATAATTGAAATCCAACGCTAATCTATATTTTAATAAACATTTTTTTTCGAGATGCACTATGCCCTCGTGGAGCATTTCAACAGTGCACGTCGTCAACGAGAACACAATAGATAACAAAGTAATAAATCTACATTTTTGGCAATTTTGTAACCGGGCGGTCGACACTCCTTTGCGTGATTTATGACGAGTGTAGAGTGGCCACTTTTTAAGGTGACGCATCGATGATGATATACGCAGTCGTATGAACAACGCACGCCGTCGTACATTAATCTTAATCAAATATCAATATAAACTACCTGTATTAAGGCTGATAATACAAAAGGTTCCCCACCCTCGGCTACAATTTAGTTAATTAATTGCTCTCGCAAATCAATCGCACAAACTATCCATTGGCTTGTATACAAAAATGACTAATTGCACACTGGAATCGAGTGTCTCAACAGGCGAGACGCAGATGATTAGGAATGCATCACAACATTGAAAAACAGAAAGAAATGTCCTCCTATGTGGTTGCAGTCGCTTTAATAAATATATCCTTAACAAATAACTCACTCGTAAATCGCCATTACTGTCACGTGACATTGCGATCGGTGTGAAGTTTGGCTAATACTTGTGACAAGCCTTGTGAGGTAGGACAAATCAAATTTTGGCGTAGCCGGCTGCAAACAGAGCCTCGTCGACCGCCGCCAGATGGCTGCAGATCTCCACGCTGGACGGACGCATCGCGTGGCAACGGCGCGCGCACGCCATTGACTCCTCGAGTTTGCCGAGGACAAATAGGCATTTGCTCCTTATGAACATCAATTTGCAGAGCTGTTCCGGCTCGCAGCTCTCTTGATCGATCTCGTCGAGGACGGCCATGGCGTTACGAGGGCGGTCGGTTAATTTGTGACACAGCGCGACATTGAGCGCGGTCTTGTTCAGCAGCAGAGTGAAGGCTTCGTAGTTCTCCCGGGTCATTTCGCACGCCGACAGCATCCGCCGGGACTCGGAGTACGTCTTCAGAGCGTCGATGAGCTTCTTCCTGAAGAAGTAATCCTTTCCCAAGGAGTTGACGCTGACCACGAGCGGGGAGACTATCGAGAAGTCGGCCTTCGATTCGCTGTCGAGAATTTCATACCTGAAAAGTGAAAACTACGATATTATTTCTAGTGAAAGTGTAGCGTCTGTCATGCCGTCTACGGTTTCAATTAGAGTTCTGAAAGGAATATAATATCAGATAACGCATTCACTGCTAACTTAAAATCCCATGTTATCGTATTAATAATATGCATTACATCAAAGACAATACACGCGGGTGTCTCATATTACATCGATAAATCTGTTCCAAGTTCATAATGTGTATTTATTTTGAATTACATTTTGGTTTTTCAAGTTTTATTCTATCCTTCGGTGCAGAAAGAGGTATCCACTCTATACGTATCAAATATATTGTCCAAAGTATATACTACAATATTTCAAACACATTTATTTATTGTGCGGTTATTGCCTTTTGTGTCACCTGTAGAAATTATTTATGCTGAGCATTTGGATTTTTCCAACACTGAGGCTCGCCACAACTCTTCATTTATCGCAATTATAATATTATTATGATAGAAAAAAATTGGAAATCTTCCAGACAATCACCTTTTTATGGCGTTTGCGTCCAACCAGCGTACGGTGTGCAGCAGAAGCAAAATCGATGCACCGGGCGCGACTCCCAGTTCCTTACATCCCAAATCGCCGAACATGGTGCCGGGCGGGAGAACGAACCGGCCGCGAGATCCGACCGGCAGCCATCGCACGGCCGCGGCAAACCCCGGGATTACGGAATCGCAACTGGCTTCGATTTTCTGGGAGAAGATAACATTTTCAGCCAAAGTTATCAAAAAATCTTGTATATATTTTAATGTTAGTCGATTGATATTTGTCGAAAAACCCTTTCAACGATGACTCATTAACGAGATTGTCAATGAAAATTATCACAACGGGCAATTGTGTTAATTAATTAATGTGTTGTGTTAATTCACTTTGGTATAAAGACGATGCTAGCTGTTTATTTCACGTCAGTTCTGTCGCATCAGTGCGATAGAATGTCTGAAAATACCGAAAGGTGAGACCTGGGTCGTCGGTGACAAAACAAACGGAATACGGAAGACAGATTAAGAAAGGTGATTGTGACAACATACGAGGACATTTCTTTGTGTTTTGTTAATGTTGTGAAACATTCCGAATGCATCTGGCTTCCGTAAAAGCTAACCAAATTATTTTTTATTGCTCTATTTATAACTGTATATGGAAAGACAGTTGACACCATAAAAGAGATAAAACACGTGTGAATTGATTAAAAATTGTCAAACTTCCATAGTATACAAGTAATATATTGCTTACCATAGGATTCCTAGGCGGATTCGCATTCCTTTTTTTGGTGCAATGAAATGAAGAGTCGAAAGGGATTTTGGAGCCTTGGACGTAAAGGGCGTAGTGCACCCAAACGAAGCTGCAGTCCAACGGGCGGTCCCCGGATGTTTCGTTTTCCTCTGCAGTGTCGGCATTTTGCTCTCCGGTAAGGTGCGCTCTTCCTTTCCTGATGCCGTAGCGTCTGTTCATCTGCTCGAAGGTCTCGCCACGCACGCCGACCACGCGCTCGAGCCCCTCGACGATCACCGGCGACATCCTTTTGGCCAGTTCAGAGAAGTCCTCCGCGCCCCGATGCATTTCCGTCAGCAGCGTCATATTGCCGCTTCTATACAAGGCGTTGGATTCGTCTTCTGAAAATATACCCATAAAAATTGTAGCGAGTACAAACGACACCAGTGTTTTATTTTTTAATCCGCGTCTGCTCCTCAAGTGGAGTATACGAATTCAAAATGGGGCCGCCGAGTTCAATTTAAAATTATCGAACAAGTGGTCCCGATCCGAATATAACAAACTTGCGGAAAGGTGTTTGATAAACAAGAGGATAACGAGCAGACCTCGTACCCCTAGAATCGTACGAAAATGTTACAATTCAAATTTGATATTCCGCTCGCTCGCTCGGTTCCGGCATTAAATGTTTAAATATTTTGAAGTGGAAAAAGGAAAAAATTGATAATCTATATTTGAATTGTTACAAATTTGTACGATTCCAGATGTTTTGTCACTGACGACCCGGGTTTCGCCTTTCGGCATCTTCAGACATCCTATCACACGGATGCGACAGAACTGGCAAAACATGTGAAATCGTACAAAGTTATAATAATTCGATTTTGATACCGAAATTCCATCAAGCACCTTCAGTCGATATCATAAATCATAATTTATATATTTTTTAACGTGCGTTTATCAAATAAATATAATAATGCAGATAAACCGTGTTTTACCAAAGTAATTCGTCTTCACATATTTTGCCTTAGGGGTGATTTGTTGGTGTTCCTTACTGAAGTTTATGATTTGGTCAATATTCGAATAGTCGCTGTGCAACGTGACGCCCGCTTCACAGAACTTTCTGAAAAAATAGAAATATATTCTATCGATTGTCTAAGTGCCAAATATTTGCGAATATATACAATCAGGGTTTATCCCGTCGAGCATCCGTAACAACAATGTCAAATAATCCCGCAATATTATATTCCCGTCTCGAATATTATCCCGATTGACCGGTTTCGGTAGGTAAAACTATCCGTCCCATACAATTTAAGAGTCTGGACACACTAAATCGTAAATATATATAAACCAAAGAAATCAACTATTTAATATATAGTTCGCTCAAATGTCTTGAGAATTTCTT
>JAHFWJ010000006.1:0-227674 GCA_028555115.1 Himalopsyche japonica | reverse complement strand
ATTGCAGTTTAAGTTATCTTCACTAGCTATAGTGTCAATCGTATGTTAATATTAGTCAAGTATTTTGTTCCCTTAGAGTGTTGGTAAATTCAAAAAAATATTATTTTTATTTATGATCATTTAACATATAATTAATAAATGACGAAAAATATAATAACATCCAATGCATATAGGTTTTCTAATTAACTGTTGACAACAAAGAATGGCACGTCTTAAATTGCTTTAAAAAAATCACAACTGTATTAATTATAATCAGTCCTAAGAATACTTATGTTAACTTTGTACTTGCCTGCCTATTTCATAAAATATGAGTGAATAAACCAAACTTTTACCAAGAAATTTGTTCGAAGAACTGATTAACTGTATATAGTTTTTTAAACAAAAAAGCATTTATTTTTTAAATAATAAAAACACATTTTTTAGTACTTATTTCCACAATATATTTTTTGATTTCGATTAATTTCGATATAAATTTTTGCCTAATTCTAACCTTATAAATGAACAAACTACTTTTGCGTCGTCACCATTGTTATACTCATTAAATTAGATTAATAAATATATATTTCAAATAAATTTTTTTTTTTTTTTTTGAAAAATGATATTGCCTCCTTTTACTTAATTTTTTACAGAAAATATTGGAACACCCCTGACTGACCATATCTTCCCATCTCATCGATTCATCTTTAATCGACTTCTCATGTATTAATTTATTTTGTTCCATTAAGTAGTGATTGCGGGTTATTTTCGTCTTTAAAAATTTCCCACTCCTTTTCCTTATTGATTGTTTAGAGCTCCTAATGGATTATTGATTTACCATAATTGTAATTTTAATTCTTAATAAGTGATTGTGAACATTTAATTTTTATACTAATTTACTTTATTTGTATCAATATTGCATGATTTTATGTAAATCGTTTCCTAGTTCTTGTACCCATGGTTTTGTACACCTGCTACCATTAACTCAAAGTAATTTTTTGTTTTGTATAAATAGACTTGTTTGTAAATTGTATTCTATCATTTGATAATGCTCGCGATGAGCGAAACCGGTCCTGATCAAAAAATATATTGTGGAAATAAGTACTAAAAAAAAATGTGTTTATTATTTAAAATATAATGCCTTTCCATCAAGAAGTGACAGTTAACACCTTAAAAGTGAAAAAAGCATTTAACATGAGTAACTAAGGCACAATCTAAAATTTTAATTTTGAATTTTTATATAATATGATTCCACACGTTTTGTCACTAACGACACGGGTTTCGCCTTTCGACATATTTATGTATCCCTAGCACACGAATGTAATAGAACGGACAGTTTAGTACGTAATCAGCAGTTCTGTTGCATAAGTGTGATAGAATGCGTGAAGATGTCGAATGGCACCCCGGATTGTAAGTGACAAAACATGTGGTATCATACAAAGATTTAACAATTCAAATTTAAAATTTAAATTCTATCAAGCACCTTCAGTTGATTTCATAAGTCAAAAAAAAAAACAACATACAATCTATTTGTTTTTATCTTATCCCAGTTTTGTTTATTTGTGCTGTTTGTTTAAATACTATCAAATACTTATGGTTGGCGTATATTTTTACAATATAGTGTCCACTGATTACAAAAAGAAAAAAACAAGTACCTATTCAAAACCATAATGAATTTTTAGTCTATAACCGCAAAAAGTTACACAACCGTCATTCACAGAATTAAACAAAAGCAAAATAAAAAGTCTTTTAGTAAAAAAATCTTGTCTCATCAAAGTAATATGCGGTTATATTATATAAGAGAACAGGCACAAATCTACGCTTGTTCCATTCGCCGAGCATCCGATAATAGTTTTCTATTGAACTCACGGATGTGCCAGACGTCATGTGTGTATGTGTGCTAGAGAAAGAAGAGGCACAGGTGACCGGAGGGAAGTGAAGTGTTGTGAGCGTAGCCCGAGGCTGCGAGAGAAAGTCTTTTGCTTCGAATGAAATCGAGTGGATCGGATGAAAAGAAATGGGATACGAACAGTTCGTAACGGGATTTTATTTTTTGTTTTTATGTGTAACTGATGCCACAATTTATAATCACTAGCAGGTGCACACGCCTACAGCGGAGATATACATAAACATTTATTTTTTTATCAATTAGTTGTCAGTGAGCGTTTTTTTTTATTTTTTACAAATACAGAATCATAACATCAAAATCATTAATAATCTAGATTTATTATAACAGGAAAAAGTAGAATATAGAATTTTCGCGTATTCTTGTTAATTGTTATACGCAATAGAGCAAAAACGTTTGAAAGTCACATCTGTTGTCTGTATTTAAATACTGTGATATTATGAGGCACGAATAATAATGCATATAAACCAGTCATCAGCGACAAATATTCAAAAATAATACAAAAAAAAACCCACTGAGATCATCAAATTTATTAGTGGATTTGAGAGAACTTCATTCCGATAAAGACGAATCAAATGTTTTTTGAGGTTGCGGACAACCTAACCTAACCGTACTTAAGTCTTACAGGAAATAAAATATTATTATGTATCTTTTAACTTGTGTTACGTGTCAAGTCTTAGTTGAAATACACTATTATAATAACTTATATATATATTTACTTAGCTAAAATTGGCCCTGATTGTTATTATTATTGTAGAATGACAGAAAAAGTTTAAGTAAATTAATAAAATACAACTAAGTTGAAACGTTAACTAATTAACCGGTTAAAGATTTTTTTACTTCTAATGGCTATAACATTATTGACATTAAAAAAAATTTAAGTGTAAAATAATATAGTAAGTAAAAACCAATTTTTTTTTTCAATCAATCATTTTTAATTAAGAAAAAATAGTCCAACCCTTTACATTTCAATTTGGGTTTGTATAGGGGACGTTTACGTACGATTGGACATTAATCGCTATCGACGGTAGAAATATTGCCATTGGCTAAAGTATTAAACTCTAATGAAGCCATTGTTATAACTATGTTGTTTTGTTAAATATCTTCTGATGAAATTTCTAGAAACTAATTTTTTGTTTTACTTTTGTGTCAGGTAAGAGAATATCTAGTATGGTAGCGTTATCTCACGAGTAACGTTGCGACGTGAATATTTGTTCTTTAGTAAGTAAAACATCACACTATTTCGTTAGAAACATTTTTTTTTGGTTATTACCATTTACTTTGATAAAGTGCATAAATACAGCAAATGGCCATTTATATGGTTACCCTTTTTGATAGTTATTTACCTCATGATTTTTTATGAAAATATGTGTTTATAAGTCCTAACAAACCTATGATCAAATTGAAATTGTTATAACTTTGTCGGTTCCACATGCTTTGTCACTAACGAGCCGGGTTTCGCCTTACGGCATTCACGGACATTCCATCACACAGATGCAATAGAGCTGACGCACAATAAACAGTAAGCATCATAAATTAAACCTATGATCATAATTCAGAGTGAATGAATAAAATCCAAACATACCCATGAAATTTATGATATCGACTGTAGGTGCTTGATGAAATTTCAATATAAAATTTGAATTGTTACAACTTTGTACGATTCCACATGTTTTGTCACTAACGACCCGGGTTTCGCCTTTCAGCATCTTCAGACATTCTGACACAAAAATAAACATTTATATTTTAATGTTAATTGATTAATATTTTGTGTAAAGCCCTTTCGAGAATGACTTATTAACAAGATCTCTAATGGAAATTATCACAGGCAATTTTGTTAATTATTATTTGATTAATACTACTAAATTTGTTTTAGCTGCAATTAACTGACTGTCAGTTCTGTTGCATCCGTGTGATAGAATGCATGAAGATGTCGAAAGGCGAAATCCCAGTAGTTAGTGACAAAACATGTGGAATCCTTCAAAGTTGTAATTTGAATTTAATTCGATTCCCATGAAAATTAAAAAAATACGAGAAAATTAGCAGTGTAAGTTGTTTCAAATTTATTTATGCGAATAATATTCTTGATTGTGTTTAGATTTGGCGATGAATCATCTGTGTAGAGATAGTACGCGTGCGCTCGTTTTGTGTGTCGACGAACGAGCAGGTCCGGTATTTATTTTATTCCACCTGAGACCTGACACTTCTCAAGTCTCGAGACACGGCGCTTCCTGTCCTCTCAGTTGACGATACCTATGCCAGCCTTAATTACTTTCTTTCGTGTGCGAATGAAACATGAATTCTAACAAACATATTACTATGCGACATATCCATACACAATCTATTGATTTTAAAGTAATGACCACCAGATGTCTTCAAACTTTCGCAAGATTCCTTTCAAGTGTAGCAAATCGGGTAGGGATGTATAAATGATTCCAATGAAAGTAACAAACAATGTATGTTTTTAAAAACAATAAAAGCCTAACATATTTCAAATAAAATCTCTGTCTATCAATGGTAAGAAATATATTTTCACTTTAGTGTGTGAATAGAATTTATAAATGGAAAAAAAATACTAGGTGTAAACTTTTTTTCAAAATAAATTGTGGTATAGACTAGATCAAGTCTTAGAAAAGACCGTTTCAAATCTGATTCTCCAATGGATCAATAAACAGAATTTCATCAAAAATACTTACCCATTCATATGAGAAAAACGATCGTTAAACATATTCAGTAAAATTTATCTAACACGGTGGAAAAAATAGCAGAATACAATAGAATAAAAAAATATTTTTTAAAAATAATTTCTAGAACTAAAAAACATTGCAATTTTTTTTACCGTGTTATAATGGAGTTCTAACAAGTAAATGCAAATTCAATCAATAAATTTATCTACTTGTCGTAAATACCCTTTATTTAAAATAAACGTTGCGGTTTTTTTCATACACGTTTGAAATAAAAAAAATACGATGTTATTCCGGCTTAGTTTTAAATTAAGAGTATAAAAGATATTTCGCTTCGTATCACACGTAAGTATTTAATTAGATATTGTACGTAACTTTGAGCTTCTATGTATATATATTTTGCGGTTTATCTATTGTGTGTTTTGAAGCGTAAATCTACATTGAAACTTTTCATGTGAATAGTGTTATATTATATATTAAAATATATGAATTTTACTCCAAATGCTCCAGATTTCGTTCTGGTTTAGACGTATGGATTATTTTATTTGTTAACATTTTAAAAATAAGATGTAGAAAGTAGCTTAATCATTTGACAACTATTTATTATTTACCTACCATATTTATGTGCACCTGATATTTGAATTTTTTTCAGTGTTTTATATCCTAAATGAAAAAACTAATATAAGTATATCGCTGCTCCTCAGAACATTGCGAGGGGCTATTTTCTTGCCGTAATAAATGATCTCCATCCAATATTTAACCTTATTAAAAATTGCCGCCTGTTTAGTGTCATTTACATTTTTAAAAATTTTAGTTTTATTGCTATCAGTTAATAAACTGGGTCTTTAAATCAGAAGAGACGATGTATTGTGTACCTTCTATATATAGATAAGCAAATGTACGTCTAAGCATAGTTCTGAAGATGCGTGAGTCGAAAAAGCTATCAACAATATGTTTAAAACTTTGTAGAACTAAAATACATTGCAATTTTTTCATCATGTCTTATATCGTGCTTTATATCTAGCAAAAATGGCACAAAAAACAATTAAAATATTTTATAATAATACTTTATATCAATATTATCAACAAAAAATAAACGTACTTTAAGGTTATTAATTTGATAAATTATCAACGATGATACATCTAAGCAATCTCGATTATGCAATATCAGAATCATCAGTAACAAATAAAAAAGTCATTCACGATATTATTAAAACTATAATATTTATTCTGTTGTACATGTTGAAAAACTTCCTGTTCTTAAGACAGTCACACGTTGGATTAACGACTTCCACTTTCGTCTATAAGTATCTGATATATTTCAACAAAATATATTGATTTGTTGATTTAAAAAATAGTAGCTAAGCAATCGCAAAGCTACTAATAAACGTGCTTCACCGTCCATTTTTAGTTTCGTTTTATTTAAAAGATAGTAAAAAAATACGATTGTTATATAACATCGTTTAGCCTACTTTTAATGTTAGTGCAAAAAATATATTATAAATACTTAAACATATTCACACTATTCTTTTATTTTTGTGTTTACTATTTCGTAACTTTTGCATTGAATACATGCTTAAAAAAGGTTTTTAAGAGTTCAACATGCAATTTTTCTTCCTCATATAACTATGCTACTAAATATTTTAAACAATTATATATTGCATTGACATGGTAATATATCAGCAATGTATTTTGATTTTAAAAAGTATAGTAGAAACATAGTTGATAGCACTTTAGGCTGACGCCCTCACCAGAACTAATAATTAAACAGTTATGATGAGGGGTAAGCCAAAACAGCTTTTAGTTATATACCTTTTCGATTTTACAGAACTAAAATACATTGCTATTTTTTCACTGTGCTTAATAAAATCACATGAAAAAAAATGCTTCGTTTTTTTAGATTAATCATAAATTAATTTTGTGAATTACATTCTGTAATATTTTTTGATCAATAATATTTGAAAACATATTATCTTATATTGTATTGTTTCAATTGATGTAATTTGTGTAATTTATGCTGTGAAGTTTCCTACATTATAAAAAATTTAAGTGAATTTTACTGCGGCCCTATTCCCATGTTCACAACTTACTGAATCAAAATAATTTGCGAAAATTTGACGTAGCGCTTAGTGATTTTTATATTTTATATACATCTTTTTTAATGTTGGTAGTTCTTTGTTAAGTGCGATATTAATTGTGGCTATGTATATTTTGCTTATTAAAATATCAGTCAAATTTCAATGATATCGGCAGTCGAAGGAGTGCAATGTATAATTACTTCGATTATATTGTTGTTATTTGATGTTTTTGCACCTATGATAAATTCTATTGACTCACTTTAAGAACATATATATGATTTTTATGATACATCATATATTCAACAATGACCTTAATCTTATATAACAATTTTAACTGTGCTTAGTACCAACTCTATACAGATTTATAGATTTCTACAGCTTAAAATATTTAGCATTGCTGTCGAGGTGTTATATGTGTCTAGTCACTTATACATTCTAGAATAAAATCGATGACATACTAATGCTACAAACTTTGGTAGTATCTTATATTAGCTATTTTAATACATGAATATTAATCGCATTGTCATACTACTTGAAAAGAAAGTGACATTGATAATGTATGCTAAGCCTTGCTAAAAATATTAAATCAATTTTACATTAAGAAAATTTAAATTATTTTGTTGTATCAAAAAAAAATAAGTTATTAGTCATTGTTGATATATCTTTAGAAATAAATTTCCAATAAGTGTCATTATATTCATTGCTCAACGGTTAATATTTGCACGATATCTGAAAATTTCATATTCTAATCACTTTTAATGTTTTAAATGTTACTTCTTTGTAAAATGAATAACATTGAAATAATAAAGCAAAATATTATTAAATATTTCCAAAACTTCATAAAATTGGGATCAGACCTGGGTTCGCGCATCAATTGATACAATACACGTTAGTACAAGGTTATTTATACAAAATTTTCAGTTATAAATTACTAGGCATAAAGAAACAAATGGTTCAAGAAATATGAATAATTGACTTATAACGTTCTGAATATTGGCAACTAAAAATATTTAATTCAATATGGTTCCTAAAATTACACAAATGTCAAATAGTTATTTCGTTTTAAAAGTTCTTTTCCCTATAAACTGTTGACTTCACTTTGATTAATTTTGTATGATAAACCATAAATCTTTTTTTTATTGCTTGAACTATTCATTTTGTATATCTGGTAATTATGAATAAATAGCCATGTTTTAATTGATACTGTATAAGTTGATAATGCATACGATGATCTAAGCCGGTCCTGATATTGGTATTATAAAGATATTAAAATAGTACTTTAAATTATGTATTCTTTCTTAAGTTACATGTCTAAACTGAATGTAATCGAGAACATAAATATTCATTACAGGCTTATTTAACACAAGCATTTTAGACTTGACGCTAATTTGTCATAATCATGATAATGTGATGGCTTTAATGTTTTCGTATAATGTAAATATTTTTTCTTGTTATTTGCAAACAGAATACAGCATTTTTGTGTTTAATAAACCTAAAATCAGTTAGCTGTGCACTATTTACAGTCAATTATTTATCCAAGCCATATATTTACTAGTTTTAGTTTAAATGTTTGATTTATTTTAATGAAAAACCTAATGTGTTAATTGACGTTGTGAACATATCCGACAAGCAAACGAGCATCGAGTATTAAAACATCAGTTTCTCTTCCGCTTTTATACGTACCTTATCTAAACTAATCGACGTGTTAAGTCATCTGTAAAAGGCACTGTTGGAGCGATTACAGATATAAAAATACTTAATTATAAGACGCTCCGGTGAAGAAAGTATGTTGAAACTAGCAAATATAATTAATAATAATATTATATCAAATTTATCGGTAATACGAATCAAAGAAATCGTTTGAGGTATAACTTATAATTTACATGCTGGTAAAAGTCGCTGTTGAATTTGTTTTTGATTATAATCAATAAAATATGTGGCAAGCAATGCTTCTTAAATCTGTTTACCAACTCGAAATCTGGAAATCATTAGTGTGTTTTATGAAAAAATTACAATTTTTATATTTCACTGCGTTTATTAAAAAAGGATATTTCACAATCCGTTCGGAAATTATCAAAATCATTGAGCGCAGGATTGTATTGCTTAAATGTAGCATTTTTTGCTTTCATAATTTACAAATTTATGGATATCTTGCAAAAATTGTGAAGAAATATATACTATAATTCGTTCACAGATAATTCTGTAAAAGCAATAATTCACCGTTAAGTAATAAAAATGTTGGCTTAAAACGTGAAAAAATTAGTTAATTTGAAATGTACGGAATTTTGCTCAACATCGGAAACCCTGTAGTATGAAAACTTTCTACGATCGTCGACAGTCTCGAATTTTTGTGGTTTTATTATATTTTTAACGATAAAATTGCTTTTTTTTCAAGCCATATAAGGTTCAGTAGATTGTCGATAGCGAAGCAATTAGAAAATCTTACATCAGTATATTTGTAGATTTCACAAACAATATTGATTATTATTAGTATATCTGAAGCGTATAACATTTTATAGTTATTAAAAAAAACAATCATATTCGCTTGATTAGGCAGGAAAAACATACATATAACTTATAACAATAGCTTCTATATTATAGTGCATAGGTAAAAATATTTTTAAGGAAGTTTTAAGTTTTCATGTCATCTTCACGGCAGGGCTTTGGTACCATTCACATGAATCAATTGAACTCAAAATAACGGTATCAGTTTTAACATAGTGAAAAAATAGCAATGTATTTTAGTTCTACAAAATTTTTTGTAAGATATAGTCGATAGCTATTTCGGCTCATCCCATCGTCGGAACTATATAGTTATAATGGTTTTCGTGTGTGACATGTGTTGTAATAGAACTCTACCAAGTAAATGCCAATTCAATCAATAGTATCAGTTTTGATTTATGCCAGATTTAAAATATACATCAGAATATTTTGAACTGTCGATTTGTGGCAATGACATAGTATAATATTAAAAGAAAAACCAACAACAGTTGATTATGTTTGCAATTTGCCAAATAAGATTTTTTATTACAATTATTCCAATGCATTTTAATGTATTTTATCATTTTTCATAATTTTATTTTGAAGCAAAAAAAGTCATCGTATATTTCAAAGTATTTTGGTTATCCTTTAAAAAAATGATATTTTAATTGAAGAAGGTAAATAATATTTAAGTAACTACTTTTAAATAAATTAGATAGAATAGATATTCCTTTGTTTAATTACTAATTATTGCTATAATATAATTTGAAAACGTATTTCGCAAGTGGGAGAAGTATTTTCATAAATTTTTGTCTGCTATCGCCGTACATTTCTCAATAATTATTCGCAATGCTTATAATTGAATGTTCAAAACAACTTTTTATAGCGTGACCAGAGATGAGAAAAAAGTTACAGTTTCTCTGTTAATGAGCGGATGTATGCATTTAACCGCTTACTTGCCATAATTGAAACTTTCTTTTTGATCGCAGCATTCCCTTGTGCAAAACGAAAAATGCTAGTCATTTCAATTGTAAAAAAACTTACACGCTTAGAAACGTACATCATACATAAGACTTACATGTAATAATATAATAGGATGTTATACAAGTACCGTGAAGTATACAAGATTTCACGTTGATTCTGTATGTAAATAAATGATCTCAGTGAGTTCAATTTGAATTAATTTATGTATTTAAAATATCAAACCGCATAATTATTATTTAAGACCTCAAACGAAATTTACTACCGGAATCTGTTCGTTATTAATTTTTTTTTATTTTAGTATGCAATGCCTAATGCTTGATAGTGGCTCCATTGTTTAAGCTCCAAGGAATTCAAACTATATTTTTGTGCTGCAGAAAATTAAAAATAATTTATTCCTTCTATGTTTGCTACCATTTTGGTACTTCACATGGCTTTATAAAACTTTAATTTATATTTATATGCTCATACCTTAAAGTTTATATAGGAAAACATTTATTTCGAATTATACGTGGCCAAAATGAGAATTATGCTATCCTTGATAATATCAACTTGCATGTTTCAAAAAAAATTTTTTTTTGAGAATTTGAGGGCATGAATTTTTTTTTATTTAAAATTGTAGAATCTGCCTACCAATGGCAATGCCATTTTAAAGAACTTTTACAATATTCAGTGGTATTTTTATGGATGTCAAAATATTTCACGTGACCGAGAGTTTCCGCAGAAAAGTGTTGATTTTTTTGCTGTATAAAAAAAATCTATGTACGGTTTAGGCCAGTAATAAATACAATGATTTTTTCATCAGATGATAAACTTAGAAATGACGAATAATAAAAGTTTTGATAATTTTATGAAATATGGAAGAACTATAGACATATGTATATTTTTTATCTGATGCTTTTATACTTAGATGTGATAGTCAACACCTCAAAATGATTTTCGTAAAATTTTTGCTAAAAATTCTTTCACGTTCATATCTTTAAGAACTTAGTATGAATTTAAAACGGTCATTCACCTTGCTTAATCGTAAGCTTTGGCGGACTTACTTTTATTTTCTCTTGTGACACGCTCGCATTTTTTTGGCCTGAAAAACATATTATTTACAAACGTTAAATCGTTATAATTCTTTTGAAAAAAAAAACTAGTTAATAATGAGGACAAGTAATTAATAAGAATTGAAAGAGGATATTGAACATTCAAATCTAATAACATAAAGATTGTCTTAACTATTTAGTATGACATATGTGAATTATTTATTCTTAGCAATTCTAATTTTCGACTTGTATTAAAAAAAAAACTTTTTTAGATAAAGATTTTTATCTGTAAAACTAGATGCCAATTAAAGATTCATTTATTGTTGTGTATTCCACGAATACATTATATTTTACCGGTATTTATTTCCCGGCTTCATCCGGAACACATTCAAACACATTCTTTCATTATCAATTCATACTAATTGTATATCACGGTTCTTTAAACAAAATACAGAGTTTACGCCCAGCTTTGGTTTGGTTGAATTAATTTTAAAACACAGACAAAATAACTACGCATATTTGCGTCTGCCTTAATGTGGTAGTATTTTGACGCTAGCTTAAGTACTTATGACATATGCTTTATTTTGGTACTAATAATTATATCTGTATACTGTTTATCGTTTTTTCAAAGAACTTGTGGCACACAACTAGAAGTTTTTAATATTTTATAAATACAAATTTTACGAGTAGAGATGTTAATTTTCATATCTTTGACGAAATGATTAATATTTGCATGTTAAATATATTAAATAGAAAAGCCTATTTATTCACCCAAAAAAAATAGACTCAATTAAATTAAATAAAACTGGTATTTTATTTCAATATTTTATTTGAATAATGCGCCAATTTATGTTTTCGATGAATTTTACTATAAAAATCTGTGGAAAGTAAATATTTGAATATTTTACCTTAACTTTAGTTGATATTTTTCTCTGGAAATAGATACTAAGTTATTTGGCAATTGTAGAGCTTCTCATGAAAGTATACCAGAGCTTAAATAAAGCAAGTAGAACCTTGTTCAATATTTGATGCCAGTCAAATATTTGACTTTACAAGTTGCCCTTTTACAATTCGTCCACTAGTCATTTAATCAAAAGTGTAATGCGGTGAAATGGCGAGCTTTTGATGAAGGAAAGTTTCAATTTGATGTACCTAATATAAACACATACCGTGGTTATTATCAAAGTTTTTAATGAAAAGGCTAGTGGTGTTTAGTCAAAGACTGTTTCATATAAATTTGTCGTAGAACTCCATTATAACACGGTGAAAAAATAGCAATGTATTTTAGTTCTACAAAATTATTTTTAACAAATAAAGTTGATAGCTATTTCGGCTCACGCCATCGTCAGAACTATGCTTAAACTAACCTTTGCTTATCTATATATTTTTCACCGTGATATTTTTTTACTAGATATTTCTATAGTCTTTCAGATTGACATAATAAAGTTATCAATTATTTTTTTATTAAGTTAATTAAATTCTATATAAAAAGATATTCAATGTTTTAAAATTTCGTTTTAATAATAAATTCTGATGTATCCATTATAATATATATCTAACATAAATCAAAACATTTAATTTAATATGTCAAAGTTTTCTTCTCTTTCATGTGATTTCTAAAACTATAGAACAAAAGCAAAGTCCCAATTAATGGCCTTACGTATACCAGCAAAGCCTTTATTATGAATTACCGTTTCTCTTAATTTATTGACATCCAAAGTGTATCTTGGATCTTCCCATCACATAAAAATCACACAAAACCGTGATCCTTTTCAACATGCTTACTCTAAGGACTACAGCGTTTTTTTTTAAAAGTAAAATACCCCTTTTATACCACGCAATTGAAACCGAGTAAGATGCTGTGATACTATATTAATTTAGTAAGTATAACTAATGTTATATGAAAAAATATGTGTCGCAGTAGTTTTGTGACATTTTCTGTTATATATTCATTGAAGATGCGGAAATGATTGAATAATTTATGTCATCGATTCCAACATTTTATTATAAACGAAATAAACTTTTGGTTAAAGAGATATAATGAAATATCTTTTTTTTAT
Organism: Himalopsyche japonica; assembly: GCA_028555115.1. Lineage (NCBI taxonomy): Eukaryota > Metazoa > Arthropoda > Insecta > Trichoptera > Rhyacophilidae > Himalopsyche > Himalopsyche japonica. Next base: position 214,474 of record JAHFWJ010000006.1, on the reverse strand, counting down.
TTCTACTTATGATCTGAGATAATTTTCACAAAAACGAGAACAATTTGCGAATATATTCAATTTAATAAAGTAAGAGTTTTTTTTGAGAGAGAGAAAACATTATCACGGCTTCATCCCACTGATTCATATAAAAAATATCCTCGTCAGTCAATAACAAATCTATTTTTATGTTCTCCTGTCAAGCAATTTTGCGTATCGGAGCTGATAAACTGTCGATGCCAGATCAAACGAACTGAAAAATGTAGGTCATTAAGCCGTATTAAATGTGGTTGAAGCTTCTTACAAAGGCGGATGACTTTTGATTTCTGAATCCTAAAAACACGCTTCGACGACCGCAATTGAACGCAATAGCTCCCGTTTGAAGTCTACAATCAAACCGGTATATGAATAATTACATCACTGCGTCTAGAAAAGGTGTCAGTCCAAAAAGTCTATTCGTGCTATTTTTTAATTTTTAAAAGAAATTTTTTTCAAATTTGTAGATTTAATTAGACTGCATGATAAGGACGGATGATATTTTTTACAAATGAAACAAAAAAAACTATAACTGAATCAATGTTGAAAATGATATATTTTCTAAATAATTTTTTTTTTTACGATAGTTCCGTAAAAATAACTCATCCAAACTCTCCATTTTTATGATACTGCAGATATAACGATGGAGTAAAACAGAACAACACGGTGAAAAATAATAGCAATGTATTTAAGTTCTACATTTTTTTTTGTTAAGATATAATTGATAGCTATTTCGGCTCACGCCATCATCAGAACTGTGCTGTAACGACCATTCGCTTATCTATATATAGCTGTGTAGAAGTTTTTCGTGCAAGGATTCTATCCTGTACACAGTGCAATCAAAGACAATAACGTAGACCACTTGTCTACTGGAATAGGATGATAATTTAAAAGGAAGGCTAGCAAATGATCTAATTGATATCAAAATCCAGATTCATGAAATTATTCAGGAAATTTCAGGCAATGAAATAAATTGCGTTTGAGTATTAATTTCAGAACAACATGATTAAGTTGTCGTACAATATATTCAGAAAATCACAGCATACCCACACGATGTCTCTAGCTGCTATTTTTTAATAAAACGATAAAATGGTTTGCAATGTCTGCTTTCTTAAGCAATAAAAAAATGAAACCCTGTTATCAAAAGCCGCATATGTTTCTTTTATTAGCAATATATGCTTTATAAGTTAATGATAAGGATTTCGCACGGAATAAAATAACAAGAAAATAATGAATTAAACTCAAATATCAGATTTTAATCGTTGACATGCTTATATTGTTTTTTAATGTCATTAAACTGTAGTTATGCAAGTTTTAAATTTTATCATAATATTCACCACAGTTTTTTTTTACAAAAACGAATGCGATTTGCAAAAATCGTATTTGAATTATAATATTTATATTTGAGACATCATTGATTTTAATTATCATGTTAACAAAAATTTATTTTAAGCTGTTTATTAACTATGTTAACACAAAAAAATCCAATAATGCCGTTTTTCATACACTGATTCGATTTCCAAAACGAGATGAAGTAGAAAAAAGATATGAAAATAAACATTGCGCTGGATTAAGGTGTAATGCCACTGCCGGAGGCTTTCTGCATAACAGACAAACTGGTTTCTATCAAAAAACGAACAACTTCGGATTGAAGTATTGGGAGGCCTTGCAAAATATTTTATATTTAATTTATTTAGACAAATTATTTTGTTTTTCTTTTATTATCGGTGCTCGGAAATTTATACAATTCTTTTTTTCTGTTTCAGATCAGTTCGAATGACGCACTGTACGCGCTGAATAACTGTAAGTACTGATTATTTATGTCGTGATATTGGGTTTTAACTGTATTGTAAAAAATAGCTCGTGAAACAGTGTTAGAAATATAGTGTCTTAAGCCCAATGAAAAAGACATTTACGGATTCTCGATATTAACAATAATTGTTTTTAATTATATTCACTAAAAATAGGCAGTCAATTTTACAGTATTATAATTGGAATAACTCCTTATTGTTTTAATGATGAACTGTGGATGTTTCATATATCTTCAATATTAAATGTGAATCGTTGAAATATTCTAAGCTTTACCACTGATGACTGTCGCTTTTTTTGTACCTTCAGGTATTCAAGCGACTAGGTGGTCTTTAAAATTTATTTTAGTATAATAAATCTTACAACACTATCAACATTCTGCTAACCAGTAAAAAATCATGGTACCTTAGAAAATCGTATAATGAGTTCCATTAATAGATATTTACGTTAAATATTAAAAGTGAGATAGTACAACTCCGTGAGAAACTTGAAGATTGAGAAACAACCCAAGCACCGCCATGTTACGTCAAGGGCCATGTTGAGATGTTGGAGCTGATTAGGTCATGTGCTATAGTTGCCTTCGAAAAGTTTTCATTCTCCTTATTCTTCTCTCAACCAGTAGGATTTTGGTTTTATAAATGACTGCCAGGAACATACTATCCAACGGATTTCCTCGAAACCACTGAAAGATTTTGGCATTTGGTGTAAGTAAGAAAGCAAAAGATGGCCAAGCATTCTGAATATTGACCAACATATTCAGAAAAAAAGAGCATTATAAATGAATAGTATATTTTCAATCTAAGGTGATACATTTCACCATGTTGACATGCCACTAACAATAGTCGCAAGTTGATGGAAACACAAAGACCAACGAATATTTTACCCTGCTTATTTGGCTGGCCTGTATATTCAATTATTTGAGAATCATGTCCCAATATTACCTATTAGAATACAACATATCCATTAAGTACAGCTTTAGAAAACTTTAATACCACGAGTTTACTTCGTTTGTTGAAAATACCTAATTGAGAGAAAATAGTTCTAACCTAAATGAGCTTATCTTGATCTTGAGTTTATTTTATCTAGAATATGTTTTTTTTTTATATCGGAAACTAAATCTCTTGCAACTATTTGATTTATTTCATTCTACCTGTTTTTATGTGGAATAATTAAAAAATATGAGCTGACTCAAAAATCATTTCATGATAAAACTATCTATGTGGGTATTCGAACCCTTAACCACTCGACCACGGCATTAATAACTAAAATAATTAATAAAACTATGCATTAATGAAACATCATATAATATAAAGAAGCAATATTTTTTTAATTATTTTTCTTGGTATTTATTGAATCGACTATTTTTTCGGGTCTCCCGATATCTCGCAAAAAACCCGCTGTCTACGCCGGCTGGGAGCGCAATATTCGCTTCGACCAAGACATTGACGTTGGGCCACGTTCGCTGGATTTATACAAACTGTACACCAACTTGGCCATTCGTTTCGCCGGTCAAGTGCAAGACGGTGCCGACTTGATCAACGGTCAGCGATCTCACAGCCACGAGAATTTAATTTCTTCGTGTGGGCTGCGCCGCTTATTCACAACAGCTGACAACACACTGATTCGAGATTAGACGTGATCGAAATAGTAACCAGCTGATTTACGGGGGAGGATTTGTTGTTTTGTATTTATTATTAAAAAGTCCTTATTGGGATTTTATTTATTAAATATATTTAGAACTAAGTAATTTTTTTCAATGTAAAAAAGTTTTAACTTATTATATTTATTTTTTAACCATGTCCATACTCAATATGAAAAATATTATACTTATCAATAGTTAAAAGATAATACTCTCGATAAATAAAACCTGTTCTGATCTTAATACTATTAAGTTGTGGATATAGTGCTAAGCACTGTGTTGTATTTTTTAAATATATTTTATAGCCTTTTCATCAAGAAGTGACAGTTAATACATTAAAAGTTGTTGTGCCGATAGGATTTTTCAACGAATATAGTATTATATATTACTCGTTTACTTAACTTATCAAATTTGAAATGTTAAATCTTTGTACGATTCCACATGTTTAATTACTAACAACTTGGGTTTCACCTTTCGGCATCTTCAGGTATTCTTTCACAGGGATACAATAGAACTGACGAGATAGAATGTCTTAATATGTAAAGGGGTACACAGTTTTGACAATTTAAATTCTTCAAGCACCTTCAGTCGATATTATAAACTACCCATTTTTTTTTTGTTTCTGAAGAGATTCAAGATATACTTAAAGCAAAGTTTGAATAAGCTTATCAGTAAGTAAGTTTGTTTTGGTATAAATATTTTAGAAAAGTAGTTTGAGGGCAATTCACAACCCCTTTCAAGCTTCAAAACTTTTAAATGATAAAAAATAGCTTCGTTTGAATTTAAAAAAATTTTATATGTATGCCTTTTCGTAGTTTTACGATGTAAAAATAATTCCAACGTTTTTAAGGTAAGAATTTGACGTTTTACAGATGATACTATTCTGCAATATGGCTTTACATCTCTTGCTTTCGAATCATCATCATCATCAGCCGGGGTCGATCCACTGCTGGATGAAGGCCTCCCCCTGCTTTTTTTTTTTTTTTCAGGGGGGGTTTGGACATAGCAACACCACGCTGCCCAGGCGGGTTGGTGTTCGGTTTTCTGTCTGGGTTTTCCTTCCCATAGCCAAGAGAACACGGCACTCGGTGTTCCCGAGCGGTCACCCATCCAAGCACTATCCGCGCCCAATGTTGCTTAACTTCGGTGATCGCACGTGAGCCGGTGCTTACAACGTGGTATGGTCGTTGGCTACGAATACATAAGTTTTTTTTTTTTAAATAATAAAAACACATTTTTTTAGTACTTATTTCCACAATATATTTTTTGATCAGGACCGGTTTCGCTCATCGCGAGCATTATCGACTGATGACATTTGACATTATCATCAGTTGATAATTCTCGCAATGAGCGAAACCGGTCCTGATCAAAAAATATATTGTGGAAATAAGTACTAAAAAAATTTGTTTTTATTATTTAAAATATCATGCCTATCCATCAAGAAGTGACAGTTAACACCTTAAAAATACATAAGCTTAGTAAACAGGTCTTTATAATGCATTGCATTTAATGAGATTTTTTATCTTTACAGTAAATAAGTTTATTTAAACCCGTTCCCAGCTAAGCCACGTAAAGCGTAAATATATTATGAATATTTCTAAAATCAATTCAGTGGGAAATGAGATGGCTAAACTTATATAAGTTATCAGGAAAAATCAGACTTTATTTGAATACAAAAAATACCTTTTATACGAAAGTCGTAATACTTCACATTTAAGATCTTATCAGTCAAGTAGCTAAAGAAAAATTTCTCTCTAATATATTTGTGTGACTTTCCGAAATTATATACGGAAATATGCAATTTTGCTGAGAGCACGTTGTAAGTGGTCTCAAGAAAAAATATATAATGTATAAATACATTTTGTTGTAAGATAAATTGAATGTTAACATTAAAATCTAGCTTGTATATGTAAATCAAAGATCTGCGGGTATGCTAATGAACACATATATCTAAAGATCATACAAAATGTGTCGATAAATCTTCAGTACGTTATATAACATTAATACATTTTAGATTCTCATTTATGCACTTGATAAAGCAATATTAAATTTAAAATACCAGTATTATCTTATTCACTAGAGTATTTATAAACTTAATCTTGACCTAGAAAGATTCATCGTTAATGACATAATATATTTTTTACTTTTAAAGGTAAGGTTGTAGCTTTATTTGTGTCTAGTATGTTATAAAACATTTAATGATTTCGATTGCAATAGCACTTGTTTTACCCACTCTAAACAAAGCCAAAATACAATATTACTGTCAATAAATACTACATTGTTGGCTTCATAGGAAAGGATATGCAATTAAAATTAATGATTATACCATCAGCTCGTAAAAATATTTATGAAATCCTGTATTTAAATTAGTAGTTTAACCTTTTTTATAATAAGTTCTTAGAAAACTTTACGACGTCATATGATGGGTTTGAGAAATTGTAATGTACTCAGTTTATGCTTTATTATGAGTCGATTTGAGAATAGATTTGAGAAAGTTTTTTTTGTTAAAAATTCTCAGGCACTCACTGAAAAATGAACATAACTAAAATATACATTTATTGACCAATTCTGGATTTCACTATAATTCTAAGTGACTGATACTAATTTTCTTTTTAGTATATTTTTTAAAAGCGAAGGAAAAATTATAATATAAAATTAAATATTGTTATCTTTTTTTATTCGAATACGACGCAGAGCGTTTTGTTTCTCGAAATAGACTGTCTGTTTTTGACGTTTTATTTTCAATTAAACTAAAAAATTACTCTTGTGGAAAATAAAGATATTACTTTATAAACATTTGCAATACTGTCAACCGTAATAATTTGTACAATTTAATTCTTTGATGTGACATAACCAGTGAGCTATCGAGATAAATTCATTTTTAAAAGAAATAAAAAGGTTAAACAGGCGGAAATAAAATCGTTATGTTTACAACAGAAAAATTCTGCGACAAAAATTTATCTGATAAATATCGCTCCGTTATTTATTGCGTCACGTATTAAAATAACATTTTATTATGTGCATATGTGAGAGTGTAAATTTTAAAGAATCGAAAGGTCAGGCTTGCAAGAGAAAGGAGTTTTGTATTTGTACCGAATTGGCTTTCTTCTTGAATTCATAAATATTCAAATTTAAATATGATTAAATAAAAAAATCGAATTTGATATTACATCATTTGTGTTCTTAATTTGTGTGACACGCGTCTCGTCTGTTCAAAAATCATCTTTAGACTGACTATCTAAGTTTATTCTTTTTGCATAATATACATGTTTTTATTTTCAACTCATTAATTACATAAGTGCTGGATTGTTTATTTATCCTGGATGGGGGTGACGATTACATTAAACCTATTTTAGAGCTCATAACAATAAAATTATTAATAACTTTTGGAGAGAAACAGTCCATAGAAAATGGTGATAAGTCCGGTTATTTTTTTTAATCTTATTCTTTTTTATGTTCTCATTAATTCCAGAAAATTTTAAGCTGGTGAAACTATTTCTAGATATTTCTCAATTATTTTTAAGCAATCCCAAAAATAAGTAAAACTGATTTTTTTTTTCAATTTATACAGTGTAATTGCAAGAATTAAAAATTTATGTATTAATTTATAAATAAAATTAATACTAAGCTAAGCTTGTATGGGTAATCGAAAACATGTTCTATGTTTTAATAATATATCGTTTAAAAAAAGCTATATATAGAAAAGTGTCAATAAATAGTTTGAAGCAAATATACATATAATGTAAAAGTTACAAATTATGGATATAAAAAAAAGTGCTTTAAAATTTACGAAATATATTATATGTTTGCATATAAATAAAAATTAGATTCACTACTGATACTCGAGCTTCACTAAGATGAATAATCCTTTTAGATCTGGTTGGCAACTGATTTTTTTACTTATCTATTGTTACGTGTGAATATATTTAAAAGCAACACGTAATTAAAATATGAAAAAGAAAAAAAACTCCATCGGTAACACTGTCAAGTTTATAATAAAAGACTGCCGACAGAATAAAAATTAAATAAACATAGTTTATCTAATATAAAAATAAAGCCTGCCTAGATTTTCAGTTCAAGGAAGTATTACTAATCGGTTTTAAGAATTAATATATTGCTTTTGTTTCCGCAAACAAGGCCAAGAATAACAATTAATAATATACATATCTATAAAAAATGCTTCAGTTTATCTGCTTGCCCACAAATTAAAGTATTATATATTTTGACAGGTGTATCGTTTGCCGAAGACATTAATCATAACGCGTGAGTTATTCGGTTAGTATTTTTTCTTTGTATTCACGACACGCTTTCAAAAGGAAACGGGCGTTGAAAACTTTGATTCCAAGTAATTACTCGATTTTTTACGATTGTCATTATCTAAATCAAGTTTTTTTAAGCGTTTTGCATGACATATCAAACCCTACTAGTTCAATAATGTCAGTGTTTTGATAATTTAAATATGATTTATTAATCAATTCAAATATTTTATTAATTTCAACAACGTAATAATTAACCGTCATAATATTACAATTAAAATGATTAACAGAACATATAGAAGTATGAACATAATTTGATTTGCTTTTTTTAATTGGGTTGATTTAATGCATTAAAGTAACCAACTTTGAATCATTTACTATTTTTAAAATTTAATTGAGAATTTGCTCTGGAGTCGGTGTCATGAAAAACGAGAGATTCCAACATCTTTTTCGATTAGACGATTTTGAAAAATATCCCATTAAACAATTTGCTGGATTTGTTAGTAAATCTATAATTTATTGCACATAAATAGGAAAGGCAAGAGAAACAACTGTAAATATTAAACTTTTTTAGCCGGAGTCCTAGTATGTATGATTAAAAAGCTGATTGAGACTACATTAGTCGTAATAAAAGCAGCCTTTGTGTATTTATATGGTTTTCAGCAACCGTTCATTTATTAAAGTATTCTGAAAGCAAATAAATCACATGGTTTCAATTTGTACGATGCTTTGTGGTTAGTCAGAGCCTTTTTCTGTATCAAAACGTTAATTTCTAGTTCTTATATTAATTGCTAATCTATTCGCGTTATCTTTTTTAAATAAAACAAAACATTCTTAGTACTATTTCCACAATATGTTTCAGGACTATTATCGCTCATTGATACATGAACTTAATAACTGATTATCAGTAGATAATGCTCGCAGTGAACGAAACCGCTCCTGATCATGGAATATATTGTGAATATAGTACTAAAAATGTGTTTTATTGTTTGAAATACAATTTCTTTACACGAAGAAGAAGTGACAGTTAAAATTTTGAAAGTGATTAATCGTCAAAATTTTTGGATTAAAGGGTGCTAAAAATCCTTTTTTATGAAGTGTAGTGTGTATTTTATTACCGAATACTAATCAAATATAAAGTTAAAAAAAAAAAAAAATTGCTGATGGTTTATTGCAGAGATTCAATCTAAATATCAGGATATCATACACTATATTAAAGGTTATTAATAACAAAAAATTATTTATTACAAAAAGGTTAAGACAGCAATTCATAGAACATAAAAACCCAAAACAATGTTTTATTGCGATTCAACCGCTTTAACAATAAGTAAGAACTTTTGCTAAAATTGCTAATACGGGCTGTGATGCAACTCGTTTGTTATTAAATAATATAAAAATTGTTAATCACAATTATGTAACCTTGGGTTATTTCAAGTCACGAAGTCATATAAAAAAATTGCTGTGATTTAAAGCACGCATTGTGCGCTAACAACTAGCCATATAGCTTCCGCCGAAGATTAGACGCGTCACGGTAGGGTTCATTTCGAATAATTAGTGTGTCGGCCGAAAAACATGGGAAACTTCTGAGGACAAAAAAGCTACACAATTAAATCAAAATTTATGTCAAATCTTGAAATAACGACAAGATAAATAGCCATTGTTTCATATAATTAATATTTTTCTTTTATTTGTTGACACAAGTTCTTAGTAAGGTGTTGATTTGTTTTTAGTTAGTTATTAAATTCACGACTCGCCAATGAAATACAAACATTTTTTAAACTTTTTGGTCACAGTGTTGGCTTACATTATCATTTAGTTTTAATTTAAGCCTTTCAGTATATATCTATACCCAATTGGCTATTTGTTCATTTCAACAGTAAGTGAAAAAAATCAAATATACGTATAGCGTCGTTACTTATGCACACATTTTTTTTTTCAAACAAATATTATAATTTTATTTACTAAAGAGTTTATTTTTTTATTTGACACTATCGCTTAGTTATTTAATGTAACTTAATTAATGATATAAACTAAAGGTGCTTGATGTAATTTCAATACCAAATTTGAATTGTTACAACCTTGTACGATTCCACATACTTTGTCAATAACGACCAGGGTTTTGCCTTTCGGCATCTTCAGGCATTCTATCACACGGATGCAACAGAACTAACAGAACTGATAGGCAGTATATATAGTATTTGCATCCATTAGGAATGCTACTATGGCTCTCAAATATTAATAGGATATGTATGATATAATTTTAATTCTCTTGTTGGAACTGACATTCAGTTCTGTGGCATCTGTGTGATAGAATTCCTGAAGATGCCGAACGGCTAAACTTGGGTCGTTAGTGACAAAACACGTGGAATCGTACAAAGTTGTAACAATTCAAATTTTATGTAATATAGTTAAGTGTCCTTTATTTATTTTAGCGTTTGATAATAAAAATACTATATAGGTTACACTGCAAAATGGAAGCAATTCCAATAATTTTTCTCCAATGTTATTCTCTTCATGCGTTTGTCAAAACAAAACAATAATTAACATAAAAACTCACTCCTTCTTGATTGATGGTTTCCGGGAATGACTGTTTATATTTTTGTCGAATTGCTATATGAGTAATCTACAATAGAAAAAATAATTCATGTTCAATGAAACAAAAATATATACAATACATATATATAAAGTTATTCAATAATTATTCACGAAAAAATGAATCCAAGGCTCATTTGAAGATGCGCAGTATTCTAAAATTATTACACGCTGAGTAAAGCAATTCAAACTGAAGTAATTACCAAGGTTATACATTATAATATTATTAGAAAAAAAACATCTAATTTAAAATATGCATGTTGATCAAAATATATCTAGAAAATTTTGACTACAGCTTCAATGTTTACTTAATTAGTTATATTATTCACTAATAAGCTGTTAACTGTCACTTATTGATGGAAAGGAAAAATGATATTTTAAATAATAAAAAAACATTTTTTTGTACTTATTTCCACAATAGATTTTTTGATCAGGACCGGTTTCGCTCATCGTGAGCATTACCAGCTGAAAGTTGATCAGTGGTATTTTTGAAATAAGTACTTAACAATGTGTTTTCATTATTTAAAATATTACATCTTTCCATCAAGAAGTGACAGTCAACAGCTTAAAAGTGATAAATATTGGATAGGATTGTTTTTTCGAAAATTCATATATTCTAGAAACTAATATTATAATTGACAAAAAAAAGCTATATGCTGCAGTAAACTTTATACTCTTGTAAAAAATGCTCAGAAACAAAATCTCAAAAAATATTTATAGGTTTCATGTTTTCACGAACGGCCCCTGATCGCTAGTATTTGCATTCGTTAGCAATGCCACTGAGGCTCTCAAATATTAAAAAGATATGTATGATATAATTTTAATTCTCTTTTTGGAACCTAATTCTACACATATTCTTACCCATTAAATTTGAGTATGATTTTCAACATTGAATTTCATTGCCTTACGTGTAGATAAATTATAAAAAAATGCCTCTCTTTGGCGAGTTACATAATTACAAGATTCATATAATTGGGTAAAAAAAATTACGCCTAGATACTTCCAAATTAAAAAAAAAATGCATAGAAAAAAAATATGGTAATTATGGCAAATGAATTTGTTAAAATGGCCTTTTATTACGTGTATCATATAAAACAATAAAATAACTTGGTCAAGAATTTGCCGCCAAATCATAATAAACATTTTTATTAAATTTGGTGTACCGAAAAAAATATCTCTGAACCTATTCATTATCATCAATTACTGCGAATAAATAACACTTCCAAAACGGTTTTCAAAGCTGGTAATATTGTATATTTGTTTCGTTTGACGGTTAGTTTATGGCAGCTTGTTTTCCACATGAGAAAATAGCAATTTAGTCAAAATAATTGCGGTTTGATCATTATTATTAATGTTTTGTTTTTTTTTATACATTTATAACAAAGCCAAACGTAAGATAAATATTTAAAATTATTTACCACGTGGTGTTTTATCTACCTGCGTCTATGCAGTTCTAAAGTATGTAACAAGGCATATTATGACAATATCCAGTGAAATCATTTCCAATAGTGTTTCAGGCGCATTTTAGTGCGAGGCTCGAGTTGATTAAAATAATGTTGATTAAAAAAATCTATTTTTTTTCAGGAATGATTAATAAAATACTTTTACAATTGAGACTATTTCAAATTTATTGTTCACTGAAATTTATAAAATGTAAGTATTGAAATAATTCATAAAAAATATTTCATGCTTCTAGGCCGTAAATTCCAACAGCAAACTTTTTTTATTATTCAATTCAAAAAAAGTATTTAATTGAGTACAGAATTAAATGTTGTCTGATTAAATAAATACAACTAATTATTAGTTAAAAGTTAGAATCAGTTTCTTTGAGAGGCACTGAATCAATGTTTCTATGTTCAGTACCACGAGATCGTAGAGGTCACGTGCGTTATTTATACGAACAGACCTTGATACCATTAAGCTTTTTTCTGTGTTAAATAATAATACGTTTGGAATTTTGACCTCTCAGCTTACAAAAGTTTTTCGATAACACCCAGGATGTGGCAGCTGAGTGCTTTTCACGGCCATGTCAAATGTCAAAAAGTTCTAAGGTGACTTTGATAGATTGCTTTTTCAACAGTTTACCGCAGCTTCAATCAGTGCAACAAAATGATAATTACGTTACACTGCCTGATAATAGTTCTGCCTTGAGATAGGCATTGTTTGTAACGAGGGACTAATTATTCACATTATGCCTTGTAGACATGCCAATACAAATTGTTCAATAGATCAATTATAATTGATGAGAATTTAAAGTTTTTAATTCACACAGAACAAATCAACACTTATCATTTTATACTTCATATTGAACATTGATTTTTTATTCGGTTTTTGTGTTTGAAAAACGTAGACGTATTGATTTATTAATTTGAATAAACTGTATGAATGCGTTTTAATTATTTGAATTCCCTTACGTAAGATATTTGAAATGTTTTTGATTGATTTGTATTCATTACGCATTTTTTACTAGAAACGAATGCCGCTTCTATGTTGAAACCAATTCATGTCATATCAGATCTTTTTGAAATATATTATTCTTATCATGTTACCATACATACATACTGAATTTTGAAATACTTAGCTTTTTGGCCAGGGTATATACTTCTTTGTCATAAAAAATCAAAACCAAAAGCCAAGTATTTATTTTTTGTTGTGAATAACTGAATACGGTTTAGTAACCATCATTCTTTGTTGAAAATTAAAAGCAATTAATAATAACCATTATCTTAACATTTTAAAACTTACTAAGAACTGTTTTTATATCTTACCTACCTCAACCTCTCTTTGAACGCTACTTTATAAATTATAAGTCAATGCACTCAAAATTTATGTCTTTTACTCTCGTTTGATAAACTGAGTTGATTCTTAGTTTACAGTTTATTTACACACAAAACAAAATGATTTAAAAAAAAAAATTTTCACTCAATTTATGCAATTATAAATTTGATTTGTTGAAGAGCCTACCACTTATTGTGCTTCGCTCTTCTACAACATGCACTATAATACGTTTCATAATAAATGGTGTGCCTCATGAAATCTTAGTAATTCAAACCTTAAAATTCTCGCTCGTTACATGTAAACCTATTTGAAAAAGGTGATTTATAGCATGGAATATAAGTAAATAAATCCTTAACTTTATATTTTGTATGTTCAATAAAATAAAAATATAAAAAATGAAGTATTTTTAGGGGCGCACTAAGCAATCAACACCAAAATTTAAAAAAGAAATTTAACCGGTCGACTAAAGAAAAGCAATTGTTGTTTTTATTTTCAAACTATTCAAACATTCAATTTAAGGATAAATCTGCATTTTAATTTTTATAAATAGTAAGTGACCGTACCACGTTGTAAGTGCCGGCTCTCGTGCGATCACCGAAGTTAAGCAACATTGGGCGCGGATAGTGCTTGGATGGGTGACCGCTGCCGTGCAGTGCCGTGTTCTCTTGGCTATGGGAAGGAAAACCCAGACAGAAAACCGAACACCAACCCGCCTGGGCAGCGTGGTGTTGCTATGTCCAAACCCCCCCTGAAAAAAAAAAAAGGGGGAGGCCTTCATCCAGCAGTGGATCGACCCCGGCTGATGATGATGATGATGATGATGATGAAATAGTAAGTGAAAAATACTGTATATACAAGATTTCATTAATGGCATAAAACTTTGACGAAGTCGTCTGCATCAAATTGTAAAGTGAGCTTTTAAAGCAGTATGACACGTGCTTTTATTGAATTAACAAAACTGACGTCAGTGCTTTTATGTGAGTCGAAAGTAATGTACTATGACGTTTAACATGCTCATCTTACACGAAATGATGCAATAAAGGTCAAAGATCTCAACTTGATAAATTCTCATGGTATCTAGAGATATGATCAAGCTCAAATGTTCTCAGGTTTTTCCTTTTTTGTTGTATATTATTTATTATCATGCAATTTTTCTTCGTATACTCATGCAATATTACATCACGACGAATGATATCAACATTTTGAAAGTTCAATACACCGTCATAGGAAAATATTACAGTTGAAAATAAAACACCTAGAACAAATACAAAAGTGATGATTTAATATATTAAAAAGTAACATGATATTATTCTACAAAACAAAGTAGTACTATGATGACGATGGTTCTTGAGTCGAGTTCTTAGTATCACGTTTTTTATGGCTTTTGATATCCTTGAATGAATATAATGATTCATTATCGCAATGTTTCGAGCAGTCAATTTTATAGAAAAAAAAGATTTTATCGTAACAATTAAAAATAAATAAATCCGTTTTCATAGACGACGTCATTTTGTGTTTAAAAAACACCATCATATTTTTATTAGTAAATGGGTATTGCACTTTTTTCTGAATCAATGTTTTTACTTTATTTAATAAGCATCAAAAGATTTTTTGTTGCTTTTTTTATCACTTTTAAAGTGTTTACTGTCACTTCTTGATGAAACGATATTCTTTAGTACTTATTTCCACAATATATTTTAAAATTAGAACCAGTTTCACTCATTGCGAGCATCATTTACGAATATTAACAATATGAATTTCTTGATGCACATTGTACTTTGCCATACACTGCAATCGTATGCATCGGCTAATGAATCCGATTCAAAACTGCATTATGAAACTACCCAGGAATTTTTTGAAGGGATATTAAACACAAATGAAACGAAAATACACATATATGGAAACAAATTCAATACAAAAGCAAATAAATAGTAATATTTTGACAATAATTTTTCTTTAAAGGGCACTTTTTGGTGGAAAAGTATGAGTACTTATTTCCACAATATATTTTATGATCAGGATTTGTTTCGCTTATCGCGAGCATTGTGATAAGTGAAACTGGACCTGATCTTAAATATTTTGTATAAATAAGTATTACATAATATGTGATTATTTTTTTGAATGCTTCATTTATTTTAATTTTATTTTTAACATGAATATTTTAGAACATTTTTTGTACGAGAATAATGACCAGAAGAAACTTTTTTTCAAAGCTTTAGTAACGCAAGAATAGTATGGATAAAACAACAAAAGTTTCGAGTAAAATTTGGTATGAAATAAGTGAATTCATAAATAAATTATTTCGAAATTTATATAAGATGCTCGAAATACTTTATTATGAATATAATTTTACTTACTGTCGTAATATAAAGTCTTTAACAATACACTTTACTTTGAACTTAGTTAGTATCATAGAATCAAATTTTAAGATACGCTGTCATCGACCTTTCTAAAGGACTTATTATTATCTATCGGAACTTGTGCCACAGTCGGTATGTTTTATGAAAACGATGCGGAAAGTGTGGGCTGGTTATAAAGTAATTACTTGGTAGCAAGATACAAAAGGGAGAGATTCTTTGATGGCGGGACTTCCCTATTGCAGACGGGAGCTTTTCATACTTTGCCTTTCATTCACCTTATGAAAATGTTCTTTAGAGAGAAACCGCGCTTGCGGTGAAAATATTGCGCTCTCCCGTCCGTTTCACCTCGCTTTCTATAGAGTGCTTCCCTTCTATCTTTTAATTAGTATTAAATTTTGAAAATGTTTATTATTTCGGTATGCGGTATAAAGACGTTCTTCGGACAACTCTGAAGGTTTCAATTTGAATTTAACTCAGTGATGCTGATTTTAAAGTAAAGTTTCCTTTAAAAACGCTTGGAAAGGTTTATAAAGCTAGGATTTAACAAAATAGTCCATCTTATTAAAACACTTCCATTTCTTTAACGTTTATTTTTTGTAGAAATTATTTTTTATTTCTTAAGTGGAATAGCTTTTGGTGAAAAATGTTTAATTGTTAACTAAATTATTTTCATAAAATTTTACGAATCTTATTTCACTAACTTTAAATTGAAAATTTTTGCTGCTTGAATTAATATTGATCGATAAATTGTTCTTTTTTATTTAATTATAAATGTACAATTTTTGATATCGACTGAAGGTGCTTAATGAAACTTCGATACCAAATTTGAATCGTTGAAACTTTGTGCAATTCACGTAGAATTGCACAAAATTGCTTTGTCACTCACATCTCGGGTTTTACATATCGGTATCTTCAGGCATTCTCATAAAGTTATAACTATTCAAATTGATAAAACTAGTTCGATATTGTGTTATAAATAATATTACAATTAATTACAATGTTTTTTTCAGTAATGTCTCGGGATTAGCCTTTCGTTATCTGTGTTTTAGTTTCCATGTAAAAGAATGCCTGAAGGTACTGAAAGACAAAATCCAAGTCGTAAGTGACAAAATATGGGAAATCAACCATTGACACTTATTTTTGTATCAAATATAGCCTGATTTATTCTCACTGTCCTTATATATTTCCTTAACACCAACACTACTGAATTGACTTTTGAAATATTCAGTGTTGGAATATACTAAGAGTTTTTTAGAAAATCTTTTTATTGAAAATTTAGAAAAAAGGTTGAATCGTGTCATTATTAATATTTTTCTGAATTAATTGACGCTATTATTGAATTATTTTCTTTTATACGCATTTTTCAATTGTTTATATTACACAATGTACAGAAATCGTGTAATAAAACTTGCTGTATAAGCCTACCTGAAATGATAAACTGGCTTTCACTCCAGATACAAAGATGTCCATATTCGATACAGATAAATTATTATGTCGCTCATCTTTTTGTTGGCCATTAAGTGAAAGTGAATGAACGTGGTAATAAATTGTGAAAAATGGTAGTCAATGGTGATGATTCACATTTAGCCAAAGGCTGGACCACCGAGCCAACTGTATTGTATAATATTTGGTCATTTGGATAATAAAACGTCTATAAATCAATTCGAATCGATATAATATATTCATAATGTATAATATTATCATCATTATTGTCAGTTATGAACTCTAACGTATCTATTATACGGTGTTACTGTAAAATTACTATGTTGGAACGTATATTTAAAATTGAATTTGTATATGTCATTTACAAAAAAGTAGATCATGTTTTTTTTATAGATCTGACAGCGATTGTAAAACATAGTTGTAATAATTATTACGTATTTATATTGTACTGATTATATATTTTGTAAATTTTACTTCAGTGCTATGTCTACAAGTTTCAATCCTAGTTGAATGGTAAATCCTGCAAACAGAGAATGTCGGAGTTCGTTCAGGAGGACTTTGTAAATATATGGATAATATTATTTGAAGTTTGAATTTAAGGACGTGATCTCTTTTAGGGTAACGTCATATAATGAATAAAAAAATCTCTCTTATCTGTAATGGAGTGGTTAACGTCGATGCCTTCCGTAACAAATTTCATAGATTTGAGTCCCAGCACGGATAGTAATTACATTTAAATTCTATTAAAATGCATATGTGTTTGTGATGTTAAGAAGTTGTCTTCCAATCCAACACTAACACCACGGTGTAGCGAAAATTCTATCCGAACCATGTTTTTTCATAGATTCTGTCTTCTTAAAACGATGCGGTTCATTTGAGAAACGTTCAATTCACGTATAAAAAATATTATTTATTGATTTGGCATTTAATTGGTAGAACTCCATTATAACACGGTGAAAAGTAGCAGAACTAGTTCCGAAGATGGCGTGAGCCGAAACAGCAATCAATAATACTTTATAAAAAAATGTAGAACTAAAATACATTGCTATTTTTAAATTAAAAAAAAATATTTATGGTAAGTTTGAAATAATTAAGGATAATTTATATATTTATTCCAATTGCAGTGCATGTAAACTTTAATTCAACTAAACATGTGAAACAGCACTAAGTGATCGGGATTTGTATAACTTTGTATTATATTACATAACTAACACGCAAATCTCCGTACTAAACTATATAGCATTTATCCAAATGTGATATGCATTAAATGTTTATTAATTATCTGCATTTCACAAAACAAAAGATTTTTATTTCATATAGAAATGGGTGATTCATTTAAAACTAGTAAAAATTCTACAAATGCACGTTTTTATGATACACATCCAAGTAACGACATAATTTTTTATAACCTGCCTTAGTCTTTTTTGCATATAACATATATATCTTAAGATTTCTGTTTGACTTTGATTTCCGTTTGCCAAATTGTTATATCACTTCATAATATTCTTTAAGAATGAGGAAATATTAAATGTAAAGAACGATCGCAAATATTACAACATTTTGTCGTTTCATTTGAGTTAACTAAATTTTCTTTTGAGAATAGTCGTTTATATTTAACTATTATATATGTTTATGTTTTACACTAAACCTTACCTGTATTAATTAAATTATATACTTTATATTCGGTGTAATAAATAACTTAAAACACTACATTATGACCTTAAATAATTAATGATGTAATGCGACCCTACCCATTTTTTTTATTATAATACATATAAAATCTAAAGTGTGCCATGGATACATGATTTTTTTGGTGTTGTTTTTCTTTTAATCACAAGGAAAAAAAATTAACGATGGTTGTTTTTGTAATTAAAGACATATTAAGCTAATAAGTACCTTATAATTTGCCTAATTTAAAAGCAAGACAATCATCTTAAAATTTTTAATGTAAGATATTTTTTACTGCAAAGATTTAATTTAACCTAATTAAATTTAACCTAACCTATGAACCCTCTCTCACATACAAAATAAATGAAGTAGTTAATGTTGAAAATGAATCGATTCGAAAGACGTGCTCTAATCTCGATTACTTTATGGAGATCTTATCTTTGAGCGAATCTACAATCAGATACCTGCAGTATTACTAAGCTTTGGTTAATCTTATATCAATGAAACAATTATTTTATATTGGATACTACAAAATTGATCGGGAATATTGTGTTTACTTTGAAGGTTTCAAACGCTGTTATCGACTGTACTTGTATTATTATATATAATATAATATTATCACTATGATAACTGAAATATTTTTTCAGCTTATTATTATTTTAAACAAAAAACAGTATTTTATGAAGTATAATAGTGCATGGTTTAAACGATCACTCCGTGCAGCTCTGTATCAGGCCAAAAATATGAGGAATAAAATCAATAATTTTTTATCAGTATTGCGTTATGAAAGGCGGCCGTGTAACAACAGTTTTTTGGGTGTAGGTGGGACAACTAACTTGTGATATAGATAAATAACTTTAAACCTAAGCCGCTTAATTACGGTTAATAAAAATAGCTTTCAGAATAGTTTACCAATAGTTAAAAAAAACATAATTAATAAAAAATTTGCAAGAGGTTTTATGGAAAATACGACATTTTTTATGAAAATTAAATACATTTTATCATCTTTACAGTAAAATGTAAAGGTGTTTCCTAATAAATAGTTTAAATTTTTAATAGACTGTCTATTCAATTCATTTTTTTGAAAATATTTTATTTTAAAAGCTTTCTGTGCTCCAATAAAATATTCCTTTATTAAGATCTTTAATGACATAAACACAATGCAAGTGTATCATGTAGCAATTGAAGTACAAAAGCTATACACACCTTATCATGTAAACTTAATGAAGTAATCAGCCACTTACATTTTTGTACAAGTAATCAATCATATTGAATTGCGTATAATTTCACGCCTACACAAATAAATAAATTTACATGACTTTTTTAAATTGGGAGCTTTGTAATATTTTTTTTATGTAATTTTTGTCGATCATCTCATTTGACTGCCGTGTATTTAAATAAATGAAATTTTTTATACTCTAATTAAAATTGTTTCCTTATTGTTTTATAATCGAATGATGCTTAAAAAATGTTTTGTATATATATTTTAATATAAATATGGCATGTTCAAACAACGTGCTATTATGTGTTACAATAAGAAAAAAATGTGGTTTAAAATACAGTTTGTACACGTGCTACACTTTGATGAATATGCCTGTGTAAATTGTATGCAATATAATTTTTTTGTTGCGGTATTGAAAATAAAAGCAATATTGTAATATTCAAATAAATGAATTACCAAAAAAGATTGGCATTTGTTTAAGGATTATAATTTTCAAATAAAATGATTGCTTTTTTATAAGTGTCGATAAAAGATTAAACAAGAAATAAAACAACTTAAAAAACAAATTAAAACACAAATAATTGCAAAATCGCTTAAGGCGTGTCAAAATCAAAAATGTTTACGAAATAGTCTCAGGTCTGCATGGATGCTTCTCACGTTGTAACCGGGGTTTCACAAAAAAATCATCATACAAAATACTTTATACATGAGTTACGTGACATACAATATACAAGTTAATTGAGAAACAATAAAAGGAAATGTTTTTTCGCGAATGAATGTCCGGTTTAGAGTCATTCGCTTAAAACAAACATAGAACATTAGACAAAAATTTAATTCAAATGTACCTGAAGGATTAAGTCAATAAATTATTTATTTTTAAGTGGAACTCTGATTTTACGTTCCCACGTTCATCGTAGCCCGCATGACTCGTTTATTTTATATTGTCCAAATATTGTGTTTCCGCCATATATATTACCGCGATTGAAAGTTTTTGATGAATATTTCCTGGTCTGTCATCAAGGCGTTGTTGATAATCGAAAAGAAATCGCTTTTTTTCATTTCATAACTAAAGATGAATTCGTTGTGATGAATAAGATGGTTCTTTGTTTTACGTAAAGTACGAAACTGCAAATATACAACTTACTGTTTATCATTATTTATACATTTTTTAAGATCGAGTTTGCTTACTGCGAGAATTATTAACTGCCTAAATTTTGTGCTTTATATATTTAACCATGTTAAAATGTCTATATTACTATGAAGTAACTTTTGGCATATAAAACGTAAAATAATTTATTATTTATAATGCCTTGTTTAAATAAATTTCGTGAAGGAATAATGACATATTATTTGAAGCTTTTCCGCATTCAATTTTTAGGTGTTCTGAAAAATGACAAATTGGAGTTTCACTGTATTGCATATTTATTTGGTAAAACAAAATATCAGATGGCTTAAAAACATTTAATTCTATTTGACGATTTTTGTCGTATTACGAAATTGGTGAATTCATTCGGATTTGACAAGTTTATTCCGTGATACAGTTTGTTACATTAAAAGGAATACAAATTATATAACAAAAGACAGATTATCTTTGTAAGGCTTAAATATATCTTACTTTTCTGATCTTTTTATTCTGTACAATATGTATATTTGCGTTATATACTTGCGTTTATTATGATGTTCAATGTCGTTAAGCAATAAATGCTTATAGCTGCAACATTTCCATTATGTATTAAGGATTTTCTTAATAACCAAGCCTTACTTTATCTCTTATCTTTTGGTTATATAAATATTGGTTTATTTTACTTTTAATGACATATTATTAATATTAGAAGCTATTTTTAATTAAAAGATAGATATATAACATGAAAAATGTTTTCGACTTTAAGAGCGTATTAAATTAAGTAATCGAAATGATTTGTTCAAATGTATAATTGTTTATTGATTGAATTGGCATTCACTTGGTAGAAATCCATTATAACACGGTGAAAAAAATAGCAATGTATTTTAGTTCTACAAAATTATTTTTAACAAATAGAGTTGATACCTATTTCGGCTCTCGCCATCGTCAGAACTATGCTTAAACTAACATTCAGTTATCTATATATAGCTGATCAGAAAAAGCACACAACACATTCTCTCTCCTATTCCAACGGCCTAGCTTGTTACTTTCACACAATGACACTAAATTTTACAATTACACAGTAACAAGCTAGGCCGTTGGAACAGGAGAGAGAATGTGCTGTGTGCCTTTTCTGCACCGCTATATATGGATAAGCGAATGTTAGCTTAAGCATAGTTCTGACGATGGTGAGAGCTGAAATAGCTATCAACTATATTAGTTCAAAATAATTTTGTAGAACTAAAATACATTGCTATTTTTTTCACCGTGTTGTATAATTGTTGGTAGAAAAAATAAAGCTCATTGCTTGAGATATAAGGAATTTTTTCTTTTATGAATAATAAAATAAATCATCCATTTATATTCAATCACTGTGAATTTTAAAAATCTTTGTTCGTCAAAAAAATAACTTTGAAGATATCATTTTGGCTGATTTTCCGTTATAATACTACGTTATTTTTGCATTTGCTATTTCAATTTAAAAAAAAAAGATTTTGTGTGTGACTCATAAAACGATTTGTTAATACATTAAGGTTTCGTCATTACTAGTTTTCAACACTTAAAAGTTACAAATATGTTCAACTGTAGTGATGAAATAATATATTAACACCATCAGTTTGCAAAGTGCAATATTTTCCAGGGGTTCAAAGGTGTAAAACGTGTGAGTAATCATAAAAAAAATACTAAAAATTGATTTGAAGAAATTAGGAATTGTCAATTTCTTAGTGAATATTAAAATATTTTTTTAGAAAACATGTCGATGATTTTGTCATAACCCTTTTATTTCCACATGCCATTCAATGAGATATCGTTACGATAGTCAAAGCTTACTGATTCATTGACCTGCTAATTGCTAACACCAGTATAATTCGAGATTAGTTCTCGCAGCGAAGTTTGCTCACACAATAGACACATTGCCATTCGAAATCCTTTGTCTTAATTATTATTATGGAATCGTGGGAAGTCAGATTGTGAGGTGTTAGTGTGTATTGTAATATGTTGCACGATGATAAAAGTGACTTGGCAGTGGGCGCGCAATTTACACTTTATCGTAGTTTGCGAAAGATTGCCGTCATATTATTATCTGTCTAGTATCAAGGTACCTACCGGTAATCTCCTCCTTGCTATCAAAGGAATGTATCTTTACAGCACAACGCACGAGAGATGACATCTCACACAAAAAATATTTGGATACAAAAAATGTTTACCACTTTTTCAACAATTTTATTTCTCAGATTAGTTGACAGTTAACAAAACAGTTCCTGATATGGTAAATATTAAATTGTGAGTGTGATATTATATTTTTCAATTTTTATTTAAAAGCTTAACTTGCAGTTCTGGTCAGGAGTATCTTTACCAAAATCAATTGTTTTTCTATTTAATATAGCCAAAACTTACTTTAACTATCAAATAAAATAACTTACGTTTGAATTCAATTGACCTACATCTTTATTTTGATGAAAATACAAATAAAAATTTATATAATTTGAGTCGTTCATCTTTCACGATCTAAAGTTTAGAGTAAAATACTCCGAGAGACGCCCGTCGTTTCAGTTTTGCGAAATAATTATTTTCCCGCGGATATACCCACACAAAACATTAATTTTTGTAATAATTGTTTTTGAAATCACATTTAATAATATTTTTTGTTATTCTTGTAGGTATACAATAAGGCGTATATGAAATATATCATTTGATAAAATTCTAGACTAAAATCAAATGCTGAAGACTTTTGTGGATTCTGTACCAAAACTGATTTATTTCATCGTGTTCTTCTTGAATGACAAGGTGAAATTACTGAATCTTATAGGTTATCTATAAGGATTTAAATTTTTCATTGTCTCTGAATAGCAATTTTAATTGCTTAACATTTATATAATACATATATTTACATAAATAAATATTATAATTGGTCACAATCGGCAATATTTTAAACTTTCAACATCTGCAGGTGTTTTAGTACACTCGGTGCAATTAAAAAATCTTTTCACTAAAATACCCGAGGATGTTAAAAAGTGAGACCCTAATTTGGTGCACTATAAATCAAAAAAAAAAAAAATCCACCCAATTATTGATATACCACGTCTAAATGTCTCATGGACAATTTTTAATTTTAGCTCTATAGTTTTTTTTTTTTAATATAATGACTTGTAAACATACGAATAGACTTTTGTTAGCTTATGCCGCGAGTGTTACAGTGAAAGTAAATTTTTAGTGGAAACGTACTTTTATATGTGAAAACATGGTAACCATTTCAGACAATGAAAATGTTCTAATAATGATTTTATAATTTTGATGTGGTTTCATTATTTTTTTGATATATATTTCACGGACAAGTATATTAAATGGATGAGAATTTTCTGGGAAATGGTTTCACTGAAAGGCAAGCGAAAATATATAATTTAATTAAAATAAACTACCACTGTAGAATATAAAAAAAAAAGTTACTTTCAATT
This sequence comes from Himalopsyche japonica, assembly GCA_028555115.1. Taxonomy (NCBI): domain Eukaryota; kingdom Metazoa; phylum Arthropoda; class Insecta; order Trichoptera; family Rhyacophilidae; genus Himalopsyche; species Himalopsyche japonica. The sequence continues at coordinate 190,114 of JAHFWJ010000006.1, read as the reverse complement.
TATTAACAAAGAACTATCTACGACTTGTTCTGGTAAGGCTTTTAGCCGAAATAGCTATCAACAATAAACCTTATAAAAATTTTATAGTTAAAATACAATACTCTTTTTTCACAGTGTTATAATGGACTTCTACCTAAGTCAATACCAAATCAAACAATTAACAATGAAAAGCTTTAATTTACGCGTATTCTAATAAAATTAAGTATGAATCACACTTCATTAATAAAGTACGCATTTTGCGACAACAAGCGTAGAAAATTGATAACTAAACTACAAGCTGCTTTGAAAAAAATATTTTAAAATTCACAGTGTGCAATTATTCAAATTATAATTTCAAAGAATTCAAGCCCTGATAACGTAGCGATTACAAAAGCGTTAGAATATTCAAATTTACTGAAGCAAATAATTAATTGGCCGAGAAAAATGCTTACTTACTGTTGCAAAACGAATTGAAGTCAACAGTACTTGCTTACTTATTACGCGATACTCAATTGTCTTCCAAATCAAATTCTACAGCCTGTCTTCAAAAATATATAACGTGAGTATTATTTATCTGATATATAATACAATTATCAACTGTCGTTATGTTTTCATTTGAATCACATGCGTAATTAAATTAATCAACATGGATTACGCCGTCAGTTCTTGATATATATATATTATACAACAAGAGTTTTAAATACACTGGACACAACGTGATTCTCAATTAATTCTGAATGAACAGTAAGTTGCACTAGTTTTAATATTTTTTCAAATCATATTGGTAAGTATTGAAATAATTTCATGTATCAATTTAGCTTCTAAACTGAGGATGCATATATTTCGTTTGCAATTTTTGTTGGCTTTTGTTATATTTATTCGAATTTACTTAAGCAATCAACAAAATAATGATGAAATCTGTGATTCATTGCAATGTCGATTATTTCATTGAGTGCCATTGTTATAATTTTGGTACGCATCGTACAGTAAAGCAGATTTCCTTTTGCCTACCGTATAAAGGTAGTAGTTTAGTTTTCATAAGTAGCTAAGAATATAAAAGTTGTACATGCACTAATTGGAAACGCCAACGAGAAATAATACTGTTTCGCCATACTAAAGTTTGCGTTCTCACCAAATGCACAATTATCACTTCAATTCAAAAACTAATGCAAGATATTTATAACCGAGACAACTCAAATATACTGTGCAAGGATGTCATTTCGAAATAATTTAAAAAGATCATTTAAATTTACATGACTTGGAAAACTGTATGAAAATTATTTCACATCAAATTGTTCGTAAATCACATATATTGATATGGTAAAATAATCACAAGTCACATGGTTTTAGCGCAACTTCTGGAAAGTGATACGTCTCGAAATCAAGGTCATAATTCGCCCCAATCCTTTGAATATATAGTATGGTGTTTATTCATTATATTATTAATAAAAAATTCTATTTTAATATGACGAAACGCTCTATTTAACCTTTACAATACCGGTAGGAATTCATACAGCGGGACCCGGTGAAAAAATAGCAATGTTTAAGAATTTTTTTAAGATATAGTTGATAGCTATTTCGGCTCACATCATCGTCAGAACTATGTCGAAACGTACATTTGCTTATCTATAAATATCTGTGTGTAAAAATTACACAATACATCTTCTCTTTTGTTTTTACAACCTAGCTTATTTATTGCTAGCAATAAAACTAAAAATTTCAATTTAAATTAAACTAAACAGGCGGCAATATCAAAAAGCTTAAATATTGGACGGAGATGATTTATTGTGGAAATGCATTAGCCCTTCGCAATCGTCTGAGAAGCGGTGAAAGACTTTTCTTCATATTATGTTGAAAATATTATCAATATTTATATATATATATATGAATAACCTAGCAAGACGGAAATAAGCAAAAGGAAGAAAATTACAATATTTGATAAAATACGTCTAAAATTTTTAATTTGAATATAACTCCAGATTCGAAACAAACTGCTTCGATAAAGAAAGCTCGATGTTGAATAACTGCAATAATTTGCAATTAAGTCACTGATTTCCGGGTGTGATGTGCAAATGTCGATAGCTTTTAAAATAGTGAATTACTCAGATCTTACTTAATTCAGTGTGTTCCAACAATTTATCCGCCAAAAAGACATTTAAAAAATAGCTTCACAATCTTCATTTGTTAATAATAAAGTTGCTTTGGAAGTGTTCAATATCTTTGATTCTTGTGTGTGAGATTACACTATTTTATTACTCTGTATTTCAATTTAGTTGCCGATAAACAATTACGGACACATATTTGTTGATCACCATTTATATAATAAAGCGAGTGAAAAAGGTTGGATTACTTAAAAATAGTTGGCACTTGACAACACCATTTTATCATAAAATATTTTAACCATTACAATATGCTTTTTTTTTTTTTTTTTTTTAAATAATAAAAACACATTTTTTAGTACTTATTTCCACAATATATTTTTTGATCAGGACCGGTTTCGCTCATCGCGAGCATTATACTGATCAGTTGATAATGCTCGCGATGAGCGAAACCGGTCCTGATCAAAAAATATATTGTGGAAATAAGTACTAAAAAATGTGTTTTTATTATTTAAAATATAATGCCTTTCCATCAAGAAGTGACAGTTAACACCTTAAAAGTGATTACAATATGCAGTTAAAATGAGTCGAATTGTATATCCCTCATCATCTTTAAAGATATCGTGGACATGAATTGTTTGGTCTTTTAGTGTACAGAACCAGTCTGCCAATGGGAATGCTAATGGTTAGAGCATTAACAATTTTCAACAGCATTGTATTGGATTTCCACATATTCTACTTCGACAAGAATCAGTTCAGATTAATATTTCATTTGAATGTCTTTTAAGGTATTAACTGTCACTTCTTGATGGAAAATCACGATATTTTAAATAATAAGAAAAAAAATTATAGTTCTTATTTCTACAATGTATTTTTTTATTCTTTCAGTGGATAATACTCGCGATGAGCGAAACCGGTCCTGATCAAAAAATGTATTGTGGAAATATGTACTATAATAAAAATGTCCTTTAATCATTTAAATGCATTTAAGTAGATTTTGTCCGTAATTGCTTTGTTTGACTTCCTTGTTTTCTCTTTTATTTTTAATGTTTCCTTTTATAAATCTTCTCAGCGTTGCAGAAGCATTACATTCTAAATTTATTATTTTTGTATCGGTTATGTATTTAATAAATACATATTAAAAATGAAACATCAAAAGTAACCGCCTAGCACATTAAAATATTGGTATAGACTAATTCGACAGTTTCAAATTTTCTTCATTTCAAAAACCTTCTGAATGCTTTTTGTTATTGAGTTTTCTTTATTAATTTAGAGCTTTCGTTTTTGAATGTGGTGACTTGTTTGCGCAAAAATGTCTTTCCCTACATTTAGCGTAGCGCCGAGGCAACTGGCGAGAGACCGAATGAATCGTAATTTAAAACTGCCAATTTACGTTTGCCTATCTCGCCAGCCAGAGAATTGTATGCTGCTTATTAGAAAACCGAGTGGGAAAATTGGAATTTAGATAGATAGTCCGATCTAAGGTCAATTTATTTCAAACACAATTTACTCTTTAATGATCACTCTGACACTGCACTAGAAAGAAACTCGAATGCGAAACGGAAAAAGTGCATTTGGATTTAAAAATTCGTTTTGATTATTTACAGACAATTGATTTCTTTGTTCGCTTGAGAAAAATTAATATTTGTCAAACTTTACTTAATATCAACATGAATAATCATGAATGAGATAATTTAACTGCGAATGACGTATAACTAGACAGTTAATTTAGCAATTGCTATTTTCATATTTATCAAATTTTCAGATATTTAATATAAGTAATATTAACTGATTTGTCAAACTATTCGGCATTTGCGCTTATCACTTCGGCCAAAATTCGTTTTGGTATAAATATTTTTGAAAATTAGTTTGTGAGCGATTCACAGCCCCCATTCAAGCTTTGAAACTTTTAAGCGATAAAAAATAGCTTCGTTTGAATTCAAAAAGCTTCATATGTGTGTATGTACACCTTCTCGTAGTTTAACGATGAAAAAATTGTCTCAACGTTATTAAAGGTAAAAATTTGACGTTTTATAGATGATACTATTATGCAGTCTGGCTTTATATCACATGATTTGAAATTACATTGATTTTATACATTATTATTATTATTATAGTTCTATTACATTCATGTTATATAATACCTGACGATGCTGAAAGGTAATAACCAGGGTTGTTGGTGACAAAACATATGGAATCGTACAAAGTTGTAACAATTCAAATCTGATATTGAAATTCCATAAAGCACCTTCAGTCGATATCATAAATCATTTAAAGAGTACTGTAGATACGTATATATATATTCTCAGTTGAGTAAAATCCGGATTGGTTCTGTCCAACTATTTCAAAGCCTACAAACGTCTAACGATTTAAAAGTAATAATGAAGTTACTTCAAAAACCCTCAAAGGATATCGTTAGCTAAATAATATAATAATTCCGAGTAACAAACCGAAAAAGCAATCAATACTTTATCCAATCACTGAGCTTTATCTTTGAACTAGTATTATAATGTACTTTAAATTCATCCCGTGTGTATAAATTACCATATAGATATCTAGTCACGTCCAATTATTTCGATGAAAGCTTCAACTCTATTGCATTTAAATGCTAAAATAACTGCTAAGCCAGCGCTACTTTGTATAAAATAATTGAGCTTGATTTTGATCAGAAATAATAAGCTGAATAATGATTTGACTGGAAAATAATTAACAAGGGTGGCTTATTTTATACGCTTTCAGTTACTAGATCGAGCATTACCTTTGAGTTGTTTCCTGGATTTACAAATACATTTATCGCTCACAGAGAGAAAATAAACAATTTTAGCATTACGAATGTCCAATTAGTGAACTAATACATTTTTTTTTTTTATTTATACAATGACAATCAAATTATGACGTTATTTGATTTGTAAGTTCTCTGTTAGCCACTTTACTTACTATATTTTTATTTCTTTCTTTTTTTAATAATAAAAACATTTTTTTACACAATACATTTTTTGATCAGGACCGGTTTCATTCACTGTAGTAATTACAATAATTTTTAAAGAACATTTTTTCATCAGTTGATAATGCTCGCGATGAGCTTAACCGGACCTGACCAAAATATATATTGTGGAAATAAGTACTAAAAAATATGTTTTTATTATTACAAATAGCATGTCTACCCAACAAGAAGTGACAGTTAACACCCTAAAAATGATTTTACTTTCAAAATTCTTTTGAATACGTAGGCTTGTGATTAAATATTGAAATGATTTCAAGTGACGATTTTTAAATAACGAAAATATAAACACAAACTAAAATGTTCCAATTGCTATAGCCAATTATGGATTTTGGCTGCAGATTAATAATTCTTTACTCTGATACGTTTTTATAGACTATGGATTCGACAGTACATTTTAAGTCTTCAGAAGTTTTTGCATAGTTATATATTATAATTACAACATCGTGATATTCACATTTTGTTTTTGTATTCAAATGCATAAACTTAATAAACGAAAAAGAAATGCAGATATATTAAAAATTGTTTATGTTGTTTCGTGAAGGTGTTATGCATAACTCTTGGTATCCTTTCATACACAAAATATATCGTTTCGGTTGATTTTTACCATTATATGATGGGTGTAACTTAAATATACAGTGTTTTTAGTATGTCTTCCATCCAGACAAGAAAAATCTAAATTTTTAATTTGTGGAGTGTATAATTCAATTTTTATGATCATTAATAATTAGTATCGGACTCAAAAGTTTTAAATTAACACAAAAATTAACTTTATTTGAATAAATAATATGTCAATCATTTAAACAAAATATTGTGTTCGATAACAATGCTGACATAGAGCAGATTTATTTCATTTGCAATTTTACGAAAAGCGTGCATTCTGCGGGTATCGTAGTCGCTTCGAGTCAAATGAAATGCGCATACTTACTACCAAAACAGGTGCAGGTGGTTATGCCAAATATTCTGAAGCCGCGCCCTTTCTGAAACAACTTTTGATGTCGGCTCATTTCGAAGAGGTGTGATTCTCAAAAGGTTTTTCTAGTTGCGAAATTATAGAGAGGAAGGTGATCAACCTTCAATTTCATTTGCAGTGCAATAATGCAATCATAAATAATTTTGTTTTATCGATATATCTCTATTGCGAAAATTCGAAAGTATTTTAAGTAAAGAAATAATTACATTGAAGTTTTCATGTTTTCATAACAATGTGGAATCGTATAAAGTTGTAATAATTCAAATGTAATATTTCTTTGTCGATGGACCGTACCTACGATTTATTCGATATATATTTTTAATAAATCCATCTTATTTTTTTCCTACTCTTCTACATAAAATTTAAATTCATTTGCTATAATTTTTTATAAAATATTCTATGAAACGAGAGATTTTACTGTTAGTTATTATGTCAATGACCATATAAATAACCAGATATTTAAGCAGTGTATATACAATTTTTAATGCAAATAAATTATAATGAATAGTATGGTTGACCACATCAGCAGAACGATGCGTAAAATTACATTATTAGCATTGATTTGTCTGCCGGAGCTTTCATTAACTGAGATGAAAAGCTTGAAGGACTATTTTTTAAAATACTTATCACTAGAAATGAATGTGTATTTAAATTGATATCTATACAGTAAAAAGATGGGTTGTCTACATATATACGTGTGTCTGTTTATTCTTTATATATTACTAGACCATTCATTCGATTGATTTTAAACTTTACAAATTTTTCAGTACACTCACGCAATCTACCGCACTTCAGTAATTTTTTATAATGTTCAAATAACATATATCACATCTGAAATATAATATAGATAAAATATAAAATATTTGGAATTTTTTTATTTTTCGCTTCCAAGAAAGTAATAACACAAAAAACTAAATAATGTGTGAATCGTATAAAGTTAATGCAGCTAACATTTGTGTATGTTTTCAATGGATGAAATGTTTGGTATATTTTGATAGAAAGAACAAATCGAAGAAATATCACCAAATTGTGTTCGAATTAAATAAAAACTCAAATTGAAAATATGTTATGCTTTACCTTACGACGCATAGGATAGACTCGTCGAAAATATCGTCAACTAGAGCTTTTAAACGAACTGCGAAAGTTTATTCACTTAATCTCATATATAATATAACGTTATATTATTGACGTTGTATATAGTAAGATTCAGTTATGACAGCTATTAATTACAGTACATCATAAGATGTCAATTAATTACAATTGTCAATTAAATAAACAACTACATTTGGTAATTATAATATATATTATATCTATGAAAATTGACAAAAGAAGTGACTTGTAAAAAGTATGAATAAAATGTATTTTTATTTTAGCATCTGTGTTTTACTTGAGAGAGATCCAGATATTAGGCTAATGGAAGTTGATGCCAGTATATGAACTGTAATATTCCCTTTGGGAGGTGAACGCTTTGATAAATTAACCTAAGAGCTCTATGCACCAAAATACTGTAGAGCTAAATTAACTTAAAAATAGATTACACAGAACATACCCGCCTGCATACTTTAGTTAAGTTTAATTGTATTGAAGCAGATTTAAAACGGGAGTTGAGAAGTGCAACATTTATCAATTATTAAACATATGTAAGTAAAGACTATTTAATGTATAGTTTATTCAAATACATGTTAATTGTGGGCAGTCCAGTCCGCACGCCGATAAAAGTCGTTAAAAATACTTAATTTGGAACAGGTTTTATAAAAATGCATATAATTTGTATAAAAACATCATAAAATAAGTATGTAAGTGTCTTGATATGCAAATATGTAATAAAGGAAATACACATTTTTTAATTGGCAAAAAACTTCTTAAAAATATATTGTTAATGTCTAAAATATGAATTTTGTATAAATTCATTAGGGCTTATCCTAAATGTATTTTTTTTCGTTTAAGATATTATATAATTAATCAGATTTATGAGTAGTTTGCAAAAAAACTGGAACAATAACATATGAAATATCTATTGTATAAATAATAATGAATATTTTTTCGATCACTTATAGTCAAATAACTAATGCATAATACTTTTTAAATCAATTTCTGTGTCTGTGATATAAATAATTAATCATTGCAATGTCTGAACATTTAAATAATTTTTGAGTACTTTTTTTAAGCCATTTAATATTTTTATTGTTATGAATTTGGCTATTCAAAATTTTGTTAGCTACCTAAAGAGCATATACAGGAGCATAAAAAAAATATTTTAACGAGATCATAAGATTGTGATTTAAAAACGTTCCAAGAAGTGCTAAGTAAATTAAATAAAAGAAAAATATAATATGTGAGTCTGCAAATATTTTAAAGTATTTATAGGCAACAAAAAATATTACATCGTGTTAATACGCTCAATCAATTATTTATTTATGATTTTTTGATTGAAATATTCAATTATAGACTAACATTGAGAAATATTAATTTCGTTATAATAGCGATTAATTTATTTCATATCTAAATAATAGTCATACATGGTCAATAATGCTTAAAGGGAACATTTATTAAGTCTAAATTCAAGGCTTTATGAAAACTTTACGTGTCATATCCTTGTAAACCAATCAATTTTTTAGTAATAGCTAGAAAAGAATAATATGTTTTATTGATATTAAACGTATGCGAAATAGATTAATTGAATATATGTCAAAAGGCGCATAAGAAATCAAGGTGAATTATATTTCAGTGGTTTACCTAAGACGAAATCAGTAAATTTCATTGAGATGTTAAGTGCGGTTTTGGTCCAGTATATTGATGTGCCATGTAATCTATGTCCTCCTTTGAAGTAATTACCGATGCTATATACCATGATCTAAAACAATTAGGCGATAATGTTGTATATTGAACCACAGCTTGTGGTCAGCTCTACTCCTGTAAGCCTCCCTGAGTCGAAGAGATTGGCAACCTGAATGCATTCCTTAAGGTGATAAATTATCCCAATTAGTGTTTATTATAAAAGTGGCCTTTACGAATGTTTTTCCAAGCGTTTTAAAAATATTGATAAGGTTGAAACAACAAACAAATATAAACGAATTTTATATATGTTTCACGCGTTTCATGTGTACAGCGCTTAAACGCAACGTAAACGTAAAACTTTCCACATAAATTATTTAATATTTTATTTAAAATTTAAATACATGTCACCCGACTTTCCATGGAAATTAAACATAAAATAAAATGCACTTAAATGTCAAATTCAACACATTGGCATGTAAATTATTATGTGTCATAATTCAGCACTTAGTAACATTTTAAGTAGATAAGATAAATTATCAATGCCTTTTGAGAATTAAGAATTCATTACCTCGAATATGCATTTTAATTTCCAATTGTTCAAGTTACTGAAGTTTCACTTGGAAAATGGTAATTCAATCTTTATATTGTAGTATTGATGTACACCACAAGTTGTAAAAAAATATTTGATAATGTCGTCTTGTTTAGCCAAACACTTATAAGCTGACTTGGCTTGTTATAATGTAAAATAGTGAGCTTATGATTTCTTCCATATTGTCGCCTAGGATGAAAACAATTTTTAATTTATTCATTTTGTAAGTTTTCAATCATTAAAAAAATTCTTTTTCTTACAGGTAAGTCCGTTGAATGTTCGTTTACAAATGTTTTCTACCCTGCAGTGTAAAGGTTAGTTTTTAAATGAAATTATGTTCACGTTTCAAACACAACCCTTTTATATAAAAACACGTTTTAATATAAAACAATTATATTAAATAATCAGTAACGGAAACGTCATCGCGAATGATTTGAAACTAGTCCGATAAAAACAGAATATTTGAACGAGACTCCATGAAAACTCTATAAATACAGGCCATTAGGGAAATAGGGAAAAATGGCCAGTTATTATCAAAAGATGATGCTCGCGATGAGCGAAACCGGTGCTAATGATAGAATATATTGAGGAAATATAATCTAAAAATGTTTATTTAGTATTTAAAATATCTTGCCTTTCCATCAAGAAATGACAACTTCAAACGTGATTTAACTATTTATATAAATCTAATTTAATGTTGCTTTTATTTGATATGAATAATATGTAGGCCATTATTAACACTATCAGCCCCGGCCAAAATTTTGCAAACCTAGCCCCTATGCCCGGCCCATTTTTGAACAAATGGCGTATTTCTTAAGTGTTCATTAAAAGTGTTATAACTATGTTAATATTATATATAATCAAATGAAATTTTCTGAGATGATTAACCACATTATGATAATTACCCCAAGATTGGTTAAATTGTCAACAATTCCCCATATGTAGAGCCACACTTTGTTATTTACACATTTACCGAGCCTCACTTATTTTGTTGGTTTGCACACACTTGCACGCACTCGTTAGCCCTATAGGGGCTATTTTTTTGTGTTGCCGGTATAGGAATCAAAATCTGTTTTTTTTATATCCCCAAACAATCTGTTTTATGAATATTGCAAAAATTTTCCTCGAAATGGACTCGGTGCCACTTATATATCGTCTAAAGGAGGAATGTTGGTGTCGTGTATTGCACGTGAAACGATTGTGTTTTTAGATTGCGTAAACCAATAATTTCATGAGCGATAAAACTAATTGAATGACCGATTTGAAATGGCTCGAGTCTTGGCAATAAGAAAATATTAAAATTCTCTGTCAAATACTTTGTTTAATGTCCCTAATTTGTCTTTTTTCGACGGGCCGGTCTATCACGTCAAAATACGGTTCCGGGACTCAAGCGTTGGATCTTGTATCACGTTAAAACACGGTTCCGCTATTCGATGAGCTAAATTTAAAACTTTGAAATATTGTGTTAACAACATAAAATAATCAAAACGTTGTGTAGTGTTAACGAGCAAGTAAAGCTCATGTCATTTTTTTAATATTTGAATGTCGGCTGATATCTTTCAGTTATAAGTTATAATCGAACTAAGCTTTAGATTTAAAGTGCATAATCATAATACATATTTTCATGATAAATGTTCAGTTGTAAATTCTTTGGCATCGACTGAAACAGAATGGTTGTATTGAACCGTATGTTTAATTAGTTTGCCTGAAACAGATACAACATAAATGTAAATATAACAAAAATGTCAATCAATTAGCTTTCTGCTACGGAGAGGGTAAGAAAGAAATAGTTTATATCTAACACGGTGAAAAAATAGCAATGTATTTTAGTTCTATTGCTATTTTTCACCGTGTTATAATGGAGTTCTACCAAGTGAATGCCAATTCAATCAATAAAGTTTAGATCTATTTTATTTATTTAAATGCAAAGTATATTCTCTAAAAAGTGAAGTATAATAACTGAAAGTAATCTATTTACTTTCCTTTTCAGCATATAAATAATTTAAATGGCGTGTGATTGGGGAGAAGAAAGCGACATCACTAAATATCATGCCTTTCCATCAAGAAGTGACAGTTAACACCTTAAAAGTGATTATGCCATTAGATGCCAATCCAATATAAAATGAACCATGAAAAACGTCATTCGCAACCAAAGTATTCTGGCAACCACAAAGCCTTGGAATAAATCTTTTATTTTACAAATATAATTATCTTATCTTTTCGCTGAGAATCGTCAGTTAAAATAATTTATTTAAATGCTTAATTACTTAATTACATAAATTGTAAGCACATGTTTGATAAAGCAACATTTCAATTGAGATATTTTGCAATATAAAGGAAGGGACACGGCGCTTGATAGTATGCATTTTAGCAGGAAACGGTTCGCCACTCCTTTGTTTGAAACTAAGTCGTGAATCTTACGTGAAGGTGGAAGATAATCTTTAATAATGGTAAAGTCTCAATAAGCTTATCTAGACTTCGATCAGACCAAGTGCTTATTGCAGGAATGGTTGGACGTTGCGCTCTTGTCTATTTAGTATGTGATCAAATCTGATAAGGCTGGATAATTTAATTGGAAATGGCAACCTTGCTTTGAATTTGTAATCGATACCCGTAGAAAAAATACTACCGTGATTTAGTGTGCTAATCTTGCTTATCTATTATAGAATTTAAATATTGAATGGAGCAGTTTGATTAATTGAATATATTGCCGGATACGTGTTTCTAGGTGCACTAGTTTTATATTTAGTCAAATACAAATGCACTGTTAAAAAGTGTGATTATATTTATAACAATTAACAGAATGTTGACGTCCTTTGTAAACAGGAAAAAATCAGCATTATATTTCAATACATATTTAATATGCACACAACCAGTAGCGTTTTGTCATATGTTTCATGTGATATAACTGCACAATCACCCAAGAATGCTTTTGACTTTTCATTAAACATGACACGTTGATTAAATAATTTCAAATAATTATAAAGATCATAAATAGTAATGTTACTATTTGAAAAATTTTATGGAATTAAAATCAGGACCAATTCCGCTTATCACAAGCATTATCAACTGATATGTTAATAAAAAAAGTATATTTATATGTACATAACTAGCGAAAATTTTACACACATTGCAATGTAACTCAAACAAAGAAAGTGTCTTATAATTCTGTCCATAAACGTGCTTTGGGATATATAATGCAATATGATTGTTTATCCTTCTGTTGCTTACAGGAATAAATCGGAAGATTTTACAACACGTGAACAAGCAACATAAAGCTGTCCACGTGAGAAGCAAATCCACATAGTTCACAGTGTATCAGTTGATAGTGCTCGCGATAAGAAAAACCGGCACTGGTCTAAGAGTTGTACTAATTTATTAAACATGTTGAGCATATGAACATTAACCCACCAAAGTTTTATCGTAATTGAATTATCGGTATAGGAACGCATACGAAACGAACAAACATTCATTTTTATATATCAGATTTAGAAGTAATTTTGGTTTTTTTGGAACTTATTTGTAATCAAAAATAAGCCAAATATCTATTAATAGTTAAAAATTATTAAAAATATCCTATAACTTTTTCGCTTAAAAAGTAACCACTTAACAGACTTAGTTTTATTTTTGATTTTAAATTCGTACTAAGAGGTGTGATTGTGATTTGCTATTTTATTATATTAAGTATTTATACATTTAGATAACAAAAAATAAATTGTATGATTCAATGTTAATCAGTTTCTTAGTTAGTGAACCTTTGGTTTTGTTTAGATGATAATTATAGACTCATTTTTTGTCTAAATAGCCTTGCTTTAATTTGCTTTGTATCAGTTTGTAACGTTCGCGATTCAAGAAACCGGTATATATCAATATTATTTTAAAAAAATTGAAAAAAATTGCCAAAATTTTAGTTTTGTTATTTAAATATAACACCTTTCAACTAAGAATTGACAGTAGGCACATTTAAATAATCTTTAAGGAAAAAATAAAATGCTCATTTTGTATCCCATGTGAATTTTTAAAAGTTGAGAAAAAGAGTGTTTCATTATCTGCCTTATCCATCGGTACTTAAAATTTTAACATGCTTAAAATGGGCTTTTGTAATATCTTTTTATATATAATATATCCGGAGTCATGGTTATAAGAAACGACAGATTCAACTCAATGGTATTTGAGGCTTTTGTAATAAAATATCAATCCCAAGTCTATTGACGCTTTTTGGTGTTGAAAATTAACTGTCAATAAATTCTTGAAAAAAAACAAACAAAAATGTGTAATGACGTGTTATCAAAATCAATTTGATACGTTTCACAAATTGTACGAAAGATCCTTTTGATTATTGTAAAATTGAAATGCTATACCACTTTAATTATAATTTTTTTTTTCTAAAAAAACAATTTGCAACTTAAATATGTGAATTAGATTACAATAAGTCAATGTATATTTATTGATTATGAAACATAAAAACGTTATAAATATGTAAATATTCAAGTTATCTTTCACCACTATAATTAGAATTATCAAGTATAATAAGTCTTTTCAAGCTTAAAAATAAAAAAAAACCAACTAGATTCTTGACGAAAAACATTTTGATCATTTACAAGTCACGGGCCAAGCCTTTTTGATTATCAGGCTCTATAATTCTTAATTTTTTCTTTAGTTTTCAGAGTCCCAATAAATATAAAATTTCACATCTACCTTTTAAAAGAGAACAGTAAGCCTTTGTATAGTGTACTCCCTTATAACTGATTTCCCTATAGCGGTCCCTCTTATAATTTTTTTTTTACGGAACACTATTTTTTTATTGTAAATTCTATCTGCTGTAAAAATGTTATAATAATATATATGTACAAATATATATATATCATTTAACATATATATATATGAACAAATATATATATATCATATAACATATATATATATGAACAAAAGAGTCAACGAACACTCTCGATAAAACACATCGCTTGCTGACAAACTAAATATCGATCAAGATCATAATAGGTCAAAAATGTTTGATTTGATTTAACCCGTAAGACATAATTAAACAATATTAATCTTAAAATTTTTATCGGTATTTCTGTGGCTTTATTTCTTCATTTAGAATTTTGAAAATTTATGTCATTGTGTTAAAGTAACAAGCTGGGCCGTTGGAACAGGAGAGAGGATGTGTTGTGTGCCTTTTCTGCACAGCTATGTATGGATAAGCAAATGTTAGTTTAAGCATAGTTCTGACGATGGCGTGAGCCGAAATAGCTATCAACTATATTTGTTAAAAATAATTTTGTAGAACTAAAATACATTGCTATTTTTTCACCGTGTTATAATGGAGTTCTACCAAGTGAATGCCAATTCAATCAATAAATTAAAATTTTGTTTAAATATAACAAATTTAGCAAAAGATAGAAAACATGACGAAATAATTATAGCCTTTTTTAAATTTGTTATGAAGGATAAAAATTTAAATTTTGTATGTGTATTTAAATACTATAGTTAAATATTATTCATTGTTAAAACTAGCGTGCTGTTAAAATGTCTCCCTATAGTATTTTAAAATATTAATATTACTTGCATAGATAAAACATATTCTCAACGATAAAGTCAATGCAACAATTGGCATTCAAATAAAATATATCTATAGGCGATAAACTGAAAACTATGTGATTACTCAACAAGATGAATAAATTTTAAGCGTTTATATCCTTAGTCCATAGTACTAAATGTCATATTACTCAATAACTAATTTATTGAAATTCTTTAGGAACATTCGAGTACGGCCCTATTGCGATACAATCTTAATATCGACACTGAACACTGCCTTGTCAACAGGAATTGATTTTTCAGTTTGCTATTATCTATACACGACGATATTTTCTATCAAGATCAAACACTAGAATATGTATTAGATTATAAAGATATGTCTTTCCACATTGTGTGCACTCGATAAATGTTTTGAGATATTAATGGTCATATATTTTATTGTGTGCATGGGTTCTAGTTTTTTAGAAAGAAAAAAATAACCGGATATTTTAGTGTTTTAAATCAACACTATCACGGAAAAGTGTCAGTCAGACATTATATATAACGATATTTATAGACTGAAACTATAAAACGCTTTTATATAGTATATTTATGCAAGCTTTTTTCCGTATGAATCACACTGTACATTTTTTTTTTTGAAGGCCAGTTTTTAAGTATGCTCAACCTAAGAATGACCATATTTGATTGTTACCATGAAAAAATAAATAAAATAACATTTAAAAGATAATATTTTGCACAGTCAAAATCAATTTGGCATTGGCTTGCATTTCTTCATAAAGTTAATCTATTGTTTATAAAAGACTTTCCTTATAAAAACTTGTTATATGAGGTATTTTTTATTTTTATTTTTCGTGTCTCCATTTCACGTCCAACAGGAAGAAATGAAACTACCCAGCCCTAACTATTTTTTTTCATAGATACGTGAACAATAAGAATTCTTGCTAAAAGTATAAAAAAAATTACTAAAATAAAGTTAAAACGAAAAAGGTTTTTCAAACACGTGCTATAGAAAAAAACAACGTTATCAATATAGGTGTTAATTAAAAATGTAAATATAATTGCTCACGCAAACAGAAAAAAATACAAAATATTAATGAGGTGATGTAAAAAAAGCAATATTCAACGCAAAATATGTTTGTGATATTCGATTTTTAGAAATGGTCGGTTTTAAAATGGCTATGTATAAAAATGTTACGCATAATAAATATTTCGGCCAATTGACAGAAAAATAATAAATGATCGCTCAAAACATTGCTTTATTTGATTACGAAGTAAAATAATGTAACACAAAGAAAATATTGGCAGAACTGCATATGCGGAGTTCGATGCGGAGAAGAAAAATGGATTTCCACAAATTTTTCTCGGCATACGTTGAAAACAAATGGAAACCTTTCATCCTTATCACTTATTTCTTGGAAATTTCCTAAACAAATGTATAATTTACTATAAAGCAAAGTTTTCTCTGTAATACAAGGTTTCTATGAAAAACGAGTTAAATTTCTCTGGCATAGATGTAAATAACATTTCAAATGAATTCAATTCAATTTTACTTTTCTTGAATCTTTATAATTTTCAAGTGGGCAAATAAAAATTTCAAGGATTTAATGTATAGATTTTCATCAGCTTAATTTCATTATTATTTCACTTATCATCCTGAAGTGAAAGTAACGATCTATACGAAACGGCGTAAAAAGTTAATTTATATTCATATACAATTTAAAATAACTTTGATTATTTCACATATTGTATTACTGGCTTTGGTGTGTTTCGCCTATTTTAGAGATATCTTCAGACTAACTCTCGCAAAGGCTGGGTAAGTAATAAAATAAAAATGATTCAAATATTATAAAACGACAAATTGAGTTACCGCTTAATCCAACGAAAGTATTTTATTATATTTCATCACACACTCTCAGTCTATATATATATAGTATATTGTTCATAATCAATTCGATTTACATTGAGATATACTTGATAAATCTTTCATTAATAATCGTTATATCAGCATATAATATTTTTTATTAGATAATGCTTAACTCATTTAAATTTATACATTCTCCACCTCTCTAACGTCAGACTGAATATAAATTCTAATATTGATTATGTACACAAATGCTAAACTGAATAAAAAATGCGACATTGTGCTTTGCCAAGAAAAGCACTCGGTTGACAGTACTGGCGAGGCATATTGCACATGGAAATAAATTCACGTGTAATGCTATCGTTTCAACCTGCACTTCCACTAGCTAAATCCGATTGGTCATAGAATTGTGTATTCAAGTTTTATCTAAGCGCTGAATCATGAGAGGCACGAAAGTAAGTTTGCGCGCTGGCAAGTGTATGTTGTTATCAGTGGCGTACAAATAATAAGTATGTCAATATTCTCATGAAAATAAAACAAAAATTATTAATGATAATAACAAGTTATGATTTGAACTATTTAACGATTATATATGTTTTGTCACTAACTAATATCGATGCAAATGAATGGAAACTTGAATCTGTGTGATTAAAAACATATGGAATCGTAGAAAGATTCCATAATTCCATATATTTCAACTTGACAATTATAATAATTATAACGTTGATAGACAGTTGATAGAAAAAAAATTGTTGTTATTTTTTTTATATATAATATATATACATATGTTTACATAATATTATATTTAAATAAAAACTTCTCGTACGTATTGCTAAATGAATTAAATATTGACGCAGTGAAAATATACTTTATATATAAATTTGAATTTAAATAAAATTTTGTATAACTGTGTCACCCGATCCGAAATTCACCTTTTGATATCTTCAGGCGTTCTATCTGACAGAACTGACCTCAAATTTGATATTAAAATAATTTTTTTTTCATTAAATCTTCATTTTCACCAATTCGTCTTTGAAACCAAGTTCTCTATTTTACTAGTAGTGCTTTGATAATTGATAGTTTGAATTTTGGTTTTTCATATATATATATATATAATTCATTTACACGCCTCTGGTAACGATAATGCACCTATTGCATTAAAGTGCATTGGCTTGCAACGCGTATTACGCTAAAGACGTTGGATTATTATCTTCAGCTGATTTGCTTTGAGTGAAATTTGTTATAGACAAAGATTTCACAAGACAGGCATGGTTAACAAGGTGCGCTTCAAGCCCCAGTCTTAAACATTATAATGTAAACAGGTTGTATTGTTTCAAATGTATCAGGAAAGACTTATATGTATAGAAACAAAAGCTATTACGTAACTATATAACTGACCAATCACTGATTTCAATTTGAAATCATCCATGATTATTTAACTGGTTTTGTGCCAAAAGCGCGTTAACGCTCACTATAATCACATTCACAGCAAGCTAGCTATAGAAAACTTAAGCAATCAATGTCTACTCAAGGCTTTTTCAATCATCTATTATTTTAAACGCACAGTGACATCTATTGAAATCATAATAAAATATTAAGAGGCGGCGTATTATGAAGAATATCAACATAAAAAGAATTAACTATAAATAAATTATTATTCGAAGAAATTGATGGCCTGACAAATCTCGCCAAAAAATTTGATAATCCTGTGTATCTGTGTACTGAAAATCTTCCGTGGTGGAAGAGTTATTATAAATGAATCTAAAGAGGAATCGAGATCGTTTATTTCCGTATGATTTTGAAAATTTACGTTTGCCTTAGTTTATACCAAGTTAGCCTGGCCTATTGGGTCTGTATATGGACGAACCATAGCAAACAACTTTGCTTATTTGGCGTAAGGCACGGAGCTATTGTGGAAATATACGTGATTAGCGTCTTGATGTTTGTACCCACAATTGCAATTGGGCCTTTTAACTTTTAACTCTACAAGCCCAAATAGTTCACCGTTGAATTGAGTATCTCCCGGCGCTTAAATGGTTAAAAAAGACTCGTTCTGGAAGGAAATGAAATAGAATCTTACAATTGTAGAGAAATTTTGCTAAGCCAACTGAAGCGTTAATAAAATCGTTACAATTTTGTAAGACGACTCGTTACATGAAATCCAATTCGTTGAAATCAATCGGAATGTTAAATCAAATTAAAATTAAAACTATGTCAGGCGTAAAGAGAACCATGACGATGTACACATAACAATGGATTCGTGTCATTATTACATAATGAAATAAAATTTCGATCACGTTCGGCAGATATCTCCGTTGAACTAATTAAAAAAAAAACAACTATTTTACGTGCCATATGGAATATGAAAAATATCCTTAAGGTATACGACACGGTATTTATTTTTTATATCATCAATAAAAATGAAGAGGTTTTGATTGAGCTATTGCAATCGACTTTTTTATTTGTGTGTATGAATAAAGAAATACACCTCCGGCAGAATAAATTCATAGCGCTATTAAAAGCACTTAGACCTGTATTTTTTTACTGTTAGCAATAAACACAATACTTACTCTGATATTAAAATTTTAAACGATATCTCCATATAATAAAACAAATTGAAATTTAACTAT
This sequence comes from Himalopsyche japonica, assembly GCA_028555115.1. Taxonomy (NCBI): domain Eukaryota; kingdom Metazoa; phylum Arthropoda; class Insecta; order Trichoptera; family Rhyacophilidae; genus Himalopsyche; species Himalopsyche japonica. The sequence goes on along the minus strand of JAHFWJ010000006.1, from coordinate 170,666 downwards.
GTATTGACCTTCAACCAATCTATAATTTTCTGTAGTAATATCTTCATTTGTCTTACATACATACTTTTGAACATATTGTCGTCGTTTTTGGCAAAAAATAATGATTCGAAAATACTGGTTTTAAGACAATATGTTTTATCAGTCCCATCAATTTTAACACAATGTTTGTTTGAAATTCCATGAAAATTTTTACTTTCAAGAAATAAATTCAAGATAATCATAAAACATAAATCAAAAATCCTTATTTTTTTATGTGAATGATTTGTTAATTAATCAATAAAATGAATCAAAAATCTTTGAATAATGATCATATATAAACAACGCTTAGAGATAATCCAGTGATAATTTATAGAAGTTATAAAACAAAATGTTTAATAATATATCATAATTGATTTCTTTATGATTAATACCGGTTCACTCATCTCTAGTATTATCAACTATGCTACGAGGCTGTTTATACAAAATTTCGTGTTCATTTTCATGACAAGGTATTTAAGACCAAAATTTGATAAACTGAGAAGAAATTTACAAACAAAAATTTCTAAATGAAATTAAATAATTTACAAATAAAATGTGAAAAACCTCTCTGTATTTACCTTCTAAATTTTTTTTTGGTTGCGCCTTAACTTCCTACTGTCCATTCAAATCACTGATTATTTAATGCATTATGGTTCCTGAATGATTTTTTTTCTATAAAACTAAAACTATTAATCTTGTTGTTTCATTATATTCTACGTAAGTCTACATTTGCGTAGTTCATAATAAATAATGTTTTTTCCACGTTCGCTCCCAAAGTCGTGAGTATGGCAAAGTTTGATTTAATAAAATCAAGAAATTTACACATTAATCTACGATTGATAAATATGTGCTCAATATTTAATATGAACATCAAACTTTGGCACTTATGCAGCTATTTTTTTCATGTGACTTAGAATTGTTTTTAACTTAAAATCTGATAATATTAAATTATAAAAATATGTGTAATCAAAATTCTAAGAAAAAGCAAAAATTGGTTTTACGTCGCTTTAATTAGTTGAAAAAACTAGATAATTCAATTTTGTAAATTGACGGTTTTGTAAATTAATATAACATAACATATATCAAGTAATTGCAATGTCGCAAGACTGTCACAACATTTTGAACTAAAGTCAACGCGACTGACGATAAATCACTTATTCTACTGCTTAGGCAAACTATTTAAAATATACACATGTTAATTTCGAATCCGAATTGGAAATAAATTTATTTTGTAAGCAAATAAATCGTCGTTGTAATTATATAGGAAGTATTGTGGGTTAATAAATTGCTACGATTTATTCAAGCCCTTTGATAACATTCATACGTTTTCATATTTCATCATTAGCATATTTTTTTGTTATGTTTATTATGTAATTATTTTCATTCTTAAGCATAATTAATGTTATCAATGAATTATTAAACAAAAAACATCTTGAAATCATTTCAGAAAAAAACAATAAATCGATACAGTTTACTACAATTATGTGCAAAAAAAATAAAAATTCACATTTTTTAATAAAGTATCAAATGATTAGACGCCTTCAAAGACAAAATTTAAAAAAGAAACCAGCATTTTGTCAGTCAGCATGCATGTAATTGAATACCGAAACCCAAGTTGTTAGTGACAAAATATGCGAAATCATACAAAATCTATCGAGATATCTAAATTCTATCGAGTACCTTCAGTCGATATCATAAATTATTTCAGCATGATTTTTCGTATTTTTTGTGACTCGATAAAAACTCTAAATACAGAATTCCGATTTCAAAATAAATCTGATAATAATGTAAGATAACGTGGTTTTAATACAGAATTTATACATGCTTTTAATTTAAGAGTAAATATTGTTCATTTAATTTATGATATCGACTGAATGTGCTTGATGGAATTTCAATATCAAATTTGAATTGTTACAATTTTGTACGATTCCAGATGTTTTGTCACTAACGACCCGGGTTTTGCCTTTCGGCATCTTCATGCATTCTATTACACGGATGCAATAGAACTGACGTTGAAAAAATTAAATATCGTTGAATAATTATTGAATTGGTATAAACGAAATGACAAAATGACGAATGAATGATTCAACGGCCATACTTAAAATATTTCGTCATTAATCGCATAAATATTCTAAATACCTAAAAGTCTATGCATTTATTTGGAACTTAAAGAATTTGGTTCGTATTATTAAAATGTATTCATGATGTTATGATGCTAGACTAAATAAAACGCTTCCTTAATAGGATTTAAAAAACAAAATGCTGAAATTTATTTTAATGACAACGACGGCTGTAGCCTAGAAATGGTTAAACAACCATTTATAATATATAATGAATTGAAAAAATAAATATATATAACATTATTTTCTAGTTTGTAAAGATGGCAGATATTAGACCAAAAAAACGTCTTTGTTAGATTTCATTATTATATTATAACTTTGATACATAAAAATCTAAAATTGCAATATTGATATCATAATTAAATAAACTTAAGCCATCTATACAACAGACGTGGTTTACGGAAATTATGATATAATGAGTCACGACTTTATAGTAGAATAAAAACAAGAATTGATAAGGATCATTTCTTCCAGCTCGTTTGTAATACTATTATATTTGAAAAATGCTTATTAAATTATTAGAATGGACATAAAACCATATTTTACTAAAACAAGGAGAGGTGCAGTAGTTGTACATGTTACCTTTATCGAATTCTAATATTATTAGTCAGGCAAATACAACTAGCGTTTCGGGGGCTTCATATATTAACCTGTAAGGTTTTTTTAAATTTTGGAATCTTTTAAAACCATTTTTGCGCTCTATCTGCATGAACTAAAAATGATGTATTGTATATCGATGACATGTTAAGTTGAATAACTTCTATTTATGATATTTTAAGAAACGAACGTAAGTCTTAGTTTTGAATTAGCAGTCAAAGCAAATATATTAAAATGTTGGGATTAACAGAAACAAATTGGACTTTTTTAGTGGTATAAGTACTGTTGAGATTCATATTTGTTCATACAGTAAGAAGCGCACATCTGTCTGTATACCTTTTTTATTTATAGTTGTTCAATTGCGTTGAGTCTAGGACCTTTGGTTTAAAGTTGGGGTATACGGGTATTGAATTACAATTTATGCTATGTGATTATTTTAAAAATAAACTGATGAATGGTGATTGATATACTTTTTAATCGATGATCTTGCGTGTTCTTTTATTGTAGTTCAAATCGTGTATGTTGGTCACTTGCATAGAAAATCAAACAACTTGCTGGACATTCTGTAGACTATGTTTGCTTTTAGTATATTTATTGTGTTTTAAACTTGTTTAATTAATTGAGTCTTCTATTTGTCTCATAGTTAAGTTATGGCCATATCATGCTACCGATACTGGCATTAATACAAATCTGTCTTCAAAATGAAAATATTTTAATACGGCGTCGCCTTTTCTCCTTGGTGAATAATTGCGCATTGTATTCAATCGTCTTGGAGTGCACATTAAGTTGCGAGAACCACTGAATTATGCATGAAGTCGATTCTAAAATATCCAAACGCTTGCGATATAAACATTTGAATGGTTAAGTTTTGAAATCATTTATGGTACATACGTGTGAAAAGGACAATAATTTATCATTTCTTGGATCAATGACCCCGTGGAAATGATATGGGACCCAATATGGGGTATTCAAAATACTTGGAATGCGCTGTAAGTTAAGACTTGAGGAAAATAACTTGCGATATTGTTACGTGATTTATTCCACGCAAAGTTTGTCGTAGCATCTCGAGCTTTATTTATTAAAAACATTTCGGAAATTCTATCAAATACACAGTAATAATTTAACTATGAACAAGCTACGAGACCGTAACATGTACGATATCCGATCGCTAATGTTTTACTTATTGGTTGAATTTCAAAAAAATTCGTACATTGCATCCATTTATAACAGATTTTTCTTCTAATAAATTGAGAACATTAACCAAAGCAATGAATTCGCTTAACATGAATATTCAGAACACTTAGGACTCAAAGGCTTTATATTAGTTTTGTATTTTTAAAATTATTTATAACTTCAAATAATGCTTATGAGACAATATTTGAAATTGAAAAATCGATAAACTCGATTAGGATTTCTACAAGTCATGCCAAAGTTTTTAAATTTAAGTTATAAAAAAAAAAAAAAATTATCCTGACTATCAAATTTGAGTCAAGACCACTTGATTACCAGATCAAAGGTTTGATGTCTTCACAATATAAGCGTATTTATAAAGATTTTTGCGACCTTATTTCTCTTTTTGATAAACGAATTAATATTAAGTAAAATGTTATAAAGACAGTTATTTTCAACAGTTTTTGATTATCTAAAGACTAAATAGATAAATACAATCTGTCATATTCACTTTTGTAATAATATTATTTATACAACGTTGTTATTATTTGTTTCAGATAAGCGCTGGCAAACGCGGAAGGAAGCTATCTACTGCCATTTCACCTGTAGAACAATGAAAGGTAAGAAACAATAGACGTTGTCCCATTCTTAAGTACTTAGTATTTGTATACAACTGGCATAAGCAAAGTAATTATTCACACACATAGTCATATTTCATAAGGAAAACATATGAAGATTAATAAGTTTGCGCAATTCAAATGAAACAGTATTCATAAGACAGTGAATAAACTAATTTAACTACCATATAGGAAAAACAGCATTTTCATTTCATATTACGTAGGGTTTGTCATAAATGAGGCATTCAAAAATATTGAAAGTAAAATTAAATTCAAACATATTTGCAGCTATTGATTGATTTGGCATTTATTTGGTCAAACTTTAGATATCATAACTTGATTAGCTATAATTTGTTATGGTTGTTGATAGTTATTTCAATATACTTCACTGTGAAAACTAAAATAAAACTTAATTTGAGGTTATAATAGACATAAATAATTAGTATTATAACTTTTATGTAATATTGTTTCAATTTATTTGTGCAAAGAGCGATTCTAAAATAATTGACACACTTAATTTTTTGAAGAAAGTTTCACTTAATACATTGAAATTTAATGACTATATATTTAATCGTGATATTTTTGTTATTCAGTTAAAAATAAATCGATCAAAAAATGAATGGTTGTAAAAGATTTTGTTTAAATATTAATTATAAAGTAAGTAATACATAGAATAATTAGTTTGAAAAGTGTTCCTTAAAAGCTGTCAAATTATTGTTAATTACAATATTTCAGACAGTTGATGATTAATTAACTAATTTATTGATAATGATTGTTGAATTTTTTTATTTCAGAAATTTCATGAAATCCTACATTCATTACTTTTTTCAATGAACTGACAGTAAGTGAGTGGTTCGATAAAAAAATATTCTATTCTATTTTATGTTAATACAGATTACGTATGTAGTAATATACATCGCATATTTTATCAATCAAGTTTCACTGTAACGTATTTTTATGATACAAATTATTTAAAAATGTCTAAAATTTGGCGACGTCGTTGCGTATATTTTATATGCCTAGCATTTATTGTTATAATAGAATAGTTCGGCACCCATTATACCTATCCAAAACTGGTTCAATTTGCGAAATGAAAGGAATGAACATATCTTCAGAGAATGATGATAGAAATTCTAAGTACGCAGTCGTTCATAGTGAGTATGAGTATCCCCCCGAGAATGTATTGTGAGAGGCGGACTATCAAAATAAATCGGCTTGCCCATCCCAGCATTGTTATAAAATACCACCACACGACGCGATGGGAATTTCCTCTACGGTATTAAGTACCAAAGCATAGAAGACACTTCTCAATATGTGGAGATTCTGCGGTGCCAAAAATGTAAAAGGAAAATCATGATTCAATAACCGTACTTTACGACGGAGTAGCATGGCTGTATGTGTGGAAGAAATACCGATAGAAACTATCCTACTTATACACAATTTTAAGAATTGCCAATGTTAATTTTATCAATTTAAGTAATCAACGATATTATCCTGATATTTTCATTAATTTATAAGCACTCGTTCAATGAAATAAACGCAATACCTAAAATTGCTTCCAAAAAACACGTGTTCTGATATCGATATACTAGCTATAACTCGGTCATATCCTTCTGAGAAGTTGACTGAATAAGTAACAAGTAGCTCTTGCAGGAAAAAAGCTTTCAAAAATGTCCCATTAGAAATACATACGCTACTTTTTATGGCATAAACGATTTCTATTGAAATTTAACCATGTTTCTTTTACGTAAAACCCTTGGTTAATGTCAAAAATTCTTTTAAGGTGCTAACTGTCACTTCTTGATGAAAAGGCATGATATTTTAAATAATAAAAACACATTTTTTAGTACTAATTTCCACAATATATTTTTTGATCAGGACCAGTTTCGCTCATCGCGAGCATTATCATCTGAATTAAACCGGACCTGATTAAAAAAATATATTGTGGAAATAAGTACTAAAAAATGTGTATTTATTATGTGTGTATTAAATGTGTATTTATTAATGTGTATTAAAAAAAAATCAAAAATTCTTAGGAAAACTGCATGCATTCAGAAAAGTAATAACGTTTTTATTGTCAAAATTAAGTGTTTTACAAAAATAAATATGGTTACACCCAGTCCTTTTTTTACGCGAATTCGATTATACGCGATTTTTTTGGACGGCACCGTTACATTTTTTTACGCCTTTCATTGGTTTTTACGCGATTTTTTCCCCAAATTCTTTTTACAGAAGAAATTTGTACATGATGCTAGGCTTGTACGTTGCATTATTTTTTTAAATAAAAAATATGTGTATTTTTAAAACTTAATTTTGCAAAGCATTCCATTTTTTTAAATATACATACTAGTGTAGTGTAGACTAGTGTATCGGATAATATGCGAATTTATGTTTTAGGGTGTGTAAAGAAATGTAATGCAATTGCGTAAAAGTTGTGATTTTTTACGCGATTTATATTACGCGCCTTTTTCTGGAACCGTAAAAAAAGAACTGGGTGTACTTTTAATAATCAGTTAAAAATATTAAGTCGTCATCAATTGAAATTTTTGACATTATAATTTTTTTCCATCGATGTATTCAAATCACTGTCAAATTTGTAAAAAAAAACCTAAATACAAAAATTTATATCACTTTCCTTTTTCAATGATAAACAACGCTTTATTTGTTCCTAAAAGCTGCCATACGGTTATCAAATGGATTGCCGTTTAGTGATTTGAAGCCTAGACAAAAAATCTTACTTTATTTGATTTTTACAGTTCTAATTAGTTAAAATATTTTGAGAAGCACCGATGCTTCATAGGCAAGACTAAATTCTTTGCTATTCTTGTCTTCATGTCATACGATACAATCTATCCTTTCAAATTGATAAAGGTTAGCCTTTAAACAATATGAGAGGCATACTCCAAGCAATTACCATCATCAAGTTTTATTTAATTGACTTCGTAATTTCTTCTATAAGAGAATGTGTTTTGTGAAACTATTTCCATGACATATTAAATCGAATTATCTTTTAAATTCTATGACATTTTCAAAAGTAATGGCAGTATCAAATTCATATTGAAAAGTGATTGGCAAGATCAAAATAATTAATTTGCTTGGATTTAGATCAACTATATGTAATTAACAGCTTAAATTGTGACAACAAGACAAAATGTTTACTGAAAAAATTAATTGGTTTTTGATTAATTTTTAAAATCACTTCAAGTGGTCTCTTTATTTTTAATAACGCACTGAGAATAATAATTTTCAATCGATTACTAAAAAAACAAAAAAAAAATTTTCTTTCATTGAACTCATTTTTTATTTTATAAACTATCACCCACATTTTCAAATAGGGCATTTTTTAATCATTAATTCAAAAAGTGCTTAAAAGCATTAATGTATGCATGCTATCAATTAAATAATCAAAAACAATTAAAAATTTCGAAATCGATTTCACATTGATTTTAATGCTTGCCATTTTTAATTTCATGTTCAATTTTACTAATGGTAATATTTAATTGAAATTTAAATTGATTTTGACTTATTTAAATACAGACTAAAATAAACTCAGGTGAAATTAAAAAAAAATGGTCGCAATATTTTTGGCGAGCAATCACAAGTCAGAAACTATCTTAAATGTTGATTTGAAAAAAACCACTATTCAATATTCAATAATGTTCTTCCCGTTGGGGCTCTGAGACTAACATCGTATTGAAGACAGTTATTTATTAAGCAATAGTTCTAAATTTATTTATCAAGTTCTTAATCAAAGTCGATTGTGAAGGTTTTATTTCAAAAAGTTATCCACCCTTATAGTAAATCATATAAATTTCTGTTCATTTAATTGTGAGTAGTTATAATAAATTAATACACATTTTCAAAGAAGGTTAACATATACAGCTATAGCATAAAAGTCAAAAAGTCTGATTTTATGATGGTTTTGAGAGAAATTTCAGGATACAGTGCTTAAAATATTGTCCAATATCATTTTGGCTGAAACACTAGAACGTCTAAAATATTGAAAAGAAAAACAATGCATTATACTATAGAAACCAATATGTCTTACATTGCTTTATAAGAGAATGAAATGCACATGGTAACATGCATATGCTAATGTTTTGTCATAAATTTAAATCAAATAACGAAAAGTGTACGAAGGCATGTGGTATTTTGTGTTCTTTAAATAAATTATTGTTGAAAATTTACTGCCCATGTTTTTTGGAAAAAACCATCCGATTTTTACTTTACACTTAATTCCAAGATGTTTTAGATTGTCAACAAGCATAACCAAAAGGTAATCCTCGAATATTTTTTTAAATATAAAATCTAATTATCTATAACGTCAGTTGTATTTTTATTTGATAAAAATGCAATTTTTTAAATAATAAAAACACATTTTTTTAGTTCTAGTAAAAGTACACTACTTTTTTAGTACTTATTTCCACAAAATATTTTTTGATCAGGACCGGTTTCGCTCATCGCGAGCATTATCAACTGATCATTAGCATCATCAGCATTATCAGTTGATAATGCTCGCGATGAGCGAAACTGGTCCTGGTCAAAAAATATGTTGTGGAAATAAGTACTAAAAAAATGTGTTTTTATTATTTAAAATATCATGCCTTTCCCTTAAGAAGTGACAAATACAATTGTTTAAGCTTTGGTTGCGAATATTAAAATTTATGATTTCGAGTGATGGTATTTGATGGAATTTCAGTATCAAAAAAATAAATGATTCCACATGTTTTGTTACAAACTAAAGAACTAACAGTTCAGTTGAATCCGTGTGATAAAATTTCTGAAGGTGAAACCCTGGTTGTTAGTGACAAAACATGTAGTATCGTATGAAGTATCAACCATTCAAATTTCAATTTTAAATAAAAAATATGGAGATTTTCTTTTATATATGAAGTGGATAAATTTATAATTTTTTCATTACTATAAAAAGCTATTATATATTATAAGAGTTTTCATGTACCTTTTGTATTTATTTAATGTATTGATTGAATTGGCATTAACTCGGCAGAACTCCAATATAACATATTAAAAAAATAGCAATGTATTTTAGTTCTATAAAAATTTTAAGGTATATATGTTATATAATGGACAGCTATTTCAGCTTACACACTCTTTTTTTCACCGTGGTATTTATTGAATCGTTAAATGGAAATACTCTAGTATCGTCGAATATTTATTATACAGAGTGAATTAGAATTACAATCGTCAAATTGTCAGAACATAACCGCATAACTTTGTCGCAATAAATTGCATAAATGCCCTTGCAGGAACAAAATTTACACCCACAATAAACAATTTAGAAGATATTTAACATGAAAAATGTGTCAAGTCGAAATTTAATTCGGCAATATACAATACAATACATTTTATAACATCGTGACACATTGATAACTTTTCCGGGATTGAAATGTAACGATAAATCAAAAGTTACTCACAAGACACTAAAATAATTTTATTGCTTTGCACATAAAACACTTTTTAATAATTGAAGGCTGAAAACTAGATCGGATTTTTAAGAAATTTAGTAACGCCAACTTGTGGAACTGTTTAATTAATGGGCATTGAATGAGGTGTAGTCGTAAAAAAGTATTGAAATATTGCTGTGTAAATGAGTAACGCTACGGTTGGATATTAATTACTATCTAATTTAGGTGTATTATTGATAAAATTTTAAAATTGAAGGCCGCCCGGTTGATTATGAAAAAATTTCCGTTTTCATTGAAGACAATTCATATATAAAATACATTATCCACTTTTAATCAATTATGAAAAAATGATCAAAAAAGAACATTGTTGTGATAAATGTGTAACGGTTATTTGGATTAAAAATTATTTTTTTCTATTGCCTTAACAGCGGGCGGAAAATTTTTTTATTAAATAAAAACTTAACAAAAAAGTGAATAAATTGTCAATGAAAATTTAATTAATTAAAAATCGATAGTAATTTAAAGGGTGGTTCAAACGTTTTGTGATTGAATAAACTTCGTCAAAAGCATCATAAATGCCCTGTGGATATGATGTTTTTCAAAGTCTCAATGAAAATTTTTATTATTTTGTTACTAGCACTACCTTACCCCCTAACATTTTATGATATAACTCATCAAAAACCGAAATAATTTATAAAATACATGGATGATAGCGATTTCGGCTTCGAATAATTCTGATGAGGAGTGATCGGAAATAGCAGTAGCATATGTAGAACAAAAATATATTGCTATTTTTTCACCGTGTTGTAATGAAGTTCTACCAAAAAAAAATCAAATTCAGTTAATACTTTCTGATACAAATATTTAATTTAAAATGAATGTATGATAATTTCATTGACCGATACTCTAAATTGTATAAAAATTATGAGTGTTTTTAGTTTAGCTAAATTATCATTAAAGATATATAGCTCTGACGATAGGTGAGTCAAAATGTTACATCTTTCAACTATCTCATAAAATATTTGTGATGCTAAGTACTTTGTTTTAAATGATGAAACTTTGTACGTTTCCACATTTTTGATCACTCACGACTCGATTGTCGCCGGTAGCATATTTATGCATTCTACGATGTGTATGCAGTAGTGCTGACACAATAAATAATTTGCATCGATTATCCATAAGAAAATTAACGCAGGAGTATTATAAACTCTCAAACTAGCGGCTTTTGACAAAACATAGGGATATTTACAAAATGATTTTCCACAAAGCACCTTCAGACGATATTGGAAATTATACATACTCTGTTGTTTTTACCCCATTCTTTAATTGAACATATCTTGACAACTATACCGTATCTAAAAAAAGCTTAGTTAATAATTTAAAACTGCTTCATAACTTTAATCTAAAAATGCAAATTTTTCAACGCCTTATATAATTGAAATCAATAAATAAACGACACTTTCGTTATAATATCCTTTGGATATAATGATGTTTCTCAAGGAGGAGGGTTGATTTTATGTAAACAGTAATTTATTTCAAAAATATTGTGAACCATCCGTTCCCAAAAAAGCTTTTGAATATACGCAATCTTTTAACTATTATATATTGATATAAACTGAATGATTAAACATACCACAGTATTTCATTTGTTATGATATAAATAATTTATCGACAGGTTACTGAAAACTAGAGACACACAAGACTAGTCTTAATATTCATTATTTAATTATCAATACAACTGTAAAACTGTTGTCAATACAACTATAAAACTTATCAAAAGAAATCCAATACAGATACATGAAAAAATAATAAAATAAATGCGTGTTCAAAGTGGAAAGTAGTAATTAAATATTTTAAAATTAATGGTTATCGAAAATCTTGTAATATAAATCGTTATTTCAAGGGACGTGAGGTTATGGATGATGAATATTTTTTTGAATTGACCTTCCGCACTGTAAATTAATTGATCATAGCAATGTCTGAATATTAATTGAACAAGCCGTTTAATAAGCCGTGCAAAAATCATGTTCAAAAACCACGTTTATCGAAAGAAATTTTGATACGAGTTGCTATTTTAAAATCTCAATCAAACGACTACAACCTTATCATTAGAAGGGGAAATTGTTATTCGCTAAGATGCTGATTACATCAATGAATAACATAAATTTCTTATTAAAATTGTGAGGGTTTTTATGACATAGAGCTAAAATAATTTTATCCAAACTCAAAAATTTCTGTAAAAATAATATGCTATGGTATTTTATCATAAAAAATGGCAGTTATATCCAATGCTATGATCGAAACGGTGAAATTAATAAATATTTTGTAAATCGTGATTTTTTAACATAAAACCATCACGATTTTATATCTAAAAAAACTGCGTGGTAGTCAATTACAGTATATCCTTGCAGTATATTGCTCACAATTTTTAGTCAAATGTTACGATTTCAAGGTGTAAAAAAGAGATTTGGGAAAAAATAAGACCTTGTGAAATTATCATATTTCATGATTAATATTACGGTTGAATAAAATATTGATATGTACGGTAGAACAAAACGAAGTACTTAATCAGTAATATTGTTTTCTACGTGTTTCCGAATGCAGATACAAATCTGCCCCTGAGTCAAAAGCGATCTTTACTTGCATAATTATCCACTCAATTCTACACGTTGTATTGGAATGGTTTTCATTGATAAGATCTAGCCCTGGACGAACTTATTATTTTATTATAAATGAAAATTTTTAATAACTCATTTTATTTAAATTGACATGTCAAGAGTGAATTCACTTACATGCTCATGTTATATTTATTATTGGGAAAGTATCTTTTAAATAAGCGTATAGTAAAAGATTAATGTTTTATGTTTTACTTTATTTTTTATTTAGATTATGTTTATACTTCAAACGAATAGCAATAAAGGACGCAATAATTCAATGTTTTCTGCCAGATAGACAGTAGTCCTATATGAAATAAATACATAAAGTATATCTGCTTTAACACGGTGAAAAAATAGCAATGTATTTTAGTTCTATAAAATTATTTTTAACAAATATAGTTGATAGCTATTTCGGCTCACGCCATCGTCAGAACTATGCTTAAACTAACATTTGCTGATCTATATATAGCTGTGTAGAAAAGGCACACAACACATCCTCTATATATCTGCTTTGTTTTAAATAATCTCAAGAAAAATATTCATACCCATCATTTACAATGTGACATTCTTTATAATTTAATGACTAGGTAATGTATGACAAAATGTAAGCTATTTACATTTCATGCAATGACACATTATACATCATTTGGATCACGATAGTTCAACCATTCAATTAACATTCTTAGATTATTAACAAAAACCACACATAAAACATGTGATTAATTTAAAATCAAATTTTTGTTCAATTATTTATTTACCTTGTATAACGTTCTGATACATATACTAAGGAAATATAAATAATAAAACGAAATATTAAGTTACATTTTATTTATTAATCGTTCGTTGTGATTTAACCAATGAGCGTTTTGAAACAATTCCAATCAAAATGAATTAAGTGAGAAAATATAATCTGAATTTTATTAATGATTCGAAATTAAAATATAACTAAATATCTTAAGTGTTTCATAAACTTTTGCTCACAAATATATTCGAATAAACGTTGAATTGGCTTTAAAACTAATACAAACTTCACTCAGGAATATATAAGCATTTTTATTTGTACTTCACAAACTGAATATGACACTTGTTTTATACAATTATCAAGATTAATTGTAGTTTTTAAGGGTTTTATATGATTGGATACTTTCTTTATTAGACGTGTGAGATAAGATTAAGAATACGTAACTTAACTAAAAAAATGCAGTTATCTAAATAAAGTTAACGCCACCTTTGACGTTTTACAATTCCACAGTGATTTTTTGAAGAAATCAATGTTATCTGATACTCGATAAATTCAAAGAAATTTTCAATGAAAAATAATATACTGCACCCATTCAGAGCAATTGATTTTTTATGGCCGCCGAGAGAATTAAATGGGTTATTGAAAAATGAACACAAGGCAAATTTGTCTAGGAACTGTTTTTCGATAACCTCTGCATATTATCAAATGCAATCGTGCTTAAAAAAATGAAACGGAGAAGTCAAGGCTGTAGTTCAATTTAATTTGAAACATAAACCTTATATTATCTGTTTTGTATTTCGAAAATTAGGATAAAAACAAAATTTAATATGTAAATACCATTTTTTTGTATAATATATTAGTAATAAAACATGTTTCTCTAGTATTTAAGTCTATACGTTTAATCTATGCTAGTATTGATATATTGACTGACTGTTATATTGCTTTATAAGTTACTATTGCTTTGAGCGCTTGTGACACTGGAATACGAATTTGTTTGGTTGTGATATCTATCTGTTCGAATCTCAAAGCGGTCAATTTCATTATTGGATCATTTAAGCGATTTTAAGATTAATATTCTTTCAATACAAAAATAAAAGATAAGCCTTGAGTTACTGTATACGTTAGAAACGTTTTTAGTCAACAAATATTTATTTCCATTAAATTAATAAGGAATAAGCTTATGTTTTTATTATTTCAAAATTTTAGATAACAGCCTTGTCTCTTATCAACACCACTGATATATGAGATATCAGACAATGTTTCCAGCTGCGAAATCACATTATTATATATCGGTAGCAAGACGATATCATGTTTTGGAAATTATTTCGTGACTCGTTTGATGAATTATTATAGCTAGGGGGAGAAAATACGCTTGGGTCTTTCGAAAACAGAGTCACCTCTAAAACCATTATTTTTTAATGATTTATCTTCATGGTTGTACTTTTTATGCAAAAAATGATCGAGGCCGATTGTTTCATTTGTCAAAAGCTCAAGAGGTATTTTTTGTATCATATAAATAGACAATGTAGAAATTTAATTTTTTTCATTGAATTACTAAATAACAGTAATATTAAATAGATTTGCAAATCTGAACCAAATAAAAAATGAGTCATTGCGAAAAAAGGTCCATTTTATTCGACCTGTCTTGAATTATTACCGTATCTTTGTATTATTAAACTGAAGATATAAAAAACCTGCTTAGGAATCACCCCGTGACTTTATTTTGCTGGTCAATGATTCCAGACAAAACTGTATAAAATACCTTAACTATTGAGCATAATTTAAATATGTTTTTAAGAGATAAAATAATTTATTTTGCTTAATTTCGAATATCATTAATTAAACGACTTTCTTTGAATAATTTATTTTTATTAGTCCGTAAAAAAGGCTAATATTATAATTTAAAACAAATTTAAACCAAATTTTGGATTTTTTAAAATTATAACGATACGACCGGTTTGTTTGCTAACAATAATTTGAGTCATAGATGTTTTGATTGTTTGGAAAGATTGATAGAGCTTAAACCAGTTTTTTTTTCATATGAGAAAGTGGTAGTTAAGTAATCTGATAATCCTATAAGTATAACCGTCAAACAAAGACAATATTAATAATCTCGCGTTGCGAACAAAGTATTATATATGATTTTTTTTATATCGATTCGTCACAGCCTTAATTACAAACCAAGGTATACACCTAGGTACTGGTATTCTTTTTATCTGAGGACAGATTTCAGATCTTTTTATTTTATCTGAAAGGGACTATATGTGGTAATGGTGTTAAGTTTTAACACCGTTGCTGCTTTTTTCATAATACATTAACAAAAATAATGCGAATGGTATAATATGATTTTATTTATTTATAATTGTACGTTACAAAAATTACAAATTATAAATTAATTTTCTTTGCAACGTCAAAATATTTCAACATCTATCATAGCTCTAAAGCTAGAAATTTTACAATTAAACAACAAAACAAACAATAAGGATTGCAAGAAAGTCAACCAAGCAAGCTCATGTCACATTCCCTTTAAGTGAAAAATAGTATTCCCTTAACTCACTTTCGTCTACATGAAATATGTCGACACCCGAAGCAATACTATTGAATATTGTTAATGCTCTTGCCATTGGCATCCCCATTGGCAGACTAGTTCTACATTTTGGTAGAAAAAACAAACCATGTCCACGATTCCTTAAAAAAATATCTGGAACATACAGATTCATATTATTAAGGATGGCAGGATTCTTATTTTGACCTCAAATTAGTCAAAAGAATTATGTGGCAAGATACATTTCTCTTCAGTTTTTCAAATAAAAATCTTAAACTCAGAAAGTTGAAAATTTAATATTTTCAAACAAACGATTTCACTTACATTTTTTTTTCAATATCTAGCGACTTTTTTGTGAGGAAAGGTTGTAAATACTAAAAAACATATGCACCAAATCAGTAACGTGATTTAAAATAACTACTTTTTATATATCATTTTCAAAATAAAAATATTTTTTAATTCAATAATTTCTTTGAATCGAATTAATTAAGCAACGTTCAATTTATCTGTCAAATAAAATCTTCCAATACAATTCCTTGTTCCAATATGCGTAAAAAGATTTATTATAGTAAATCTGACTTATAAATTAAAATTTTATACGACTTAAGCCAAGTTGAACCGGTTAATTCTTTTTACTCAAATTTACATGTAATAAATAACAAAGGTATCTTTTTACGAATAACTCATTGATTTGTATCCTTATGACTGTTATAAGTCGGTTTCATTTTTTTCCTGCATCGAGAACATTGTATTCTAATTGACGTCATGTTGACGTTCAACACAAATATGCGGATCTTTATAATATTTAGAATTTTTTACTAGCTGGAATGTTTGATTGGAAAATAAAACAAGTATTGTTTCGATGAAATATGAGTTTTTTTCAAACTGTAAATGTTGAATTGAATCCGGTTATCAATAAATATGATCTAACTTCATTGTGACTACGAACAAGAAAGAAGACGACTATATTTGTTTCTATGGCAACATAAAACTTTTTTGTTTGGCATTCAGAATGTGTCATTTGTTATCTTTGCGTGCATCCATTTTGTTAATATAATCAATTTGAATTAAAGCAAGTGCATTCATAAAACGTATTCGTTTGTAAAAGTATTCGATAAAAATGTTTTATTTTAAATAAGGCTTCATCGAATCATAAATTTTTTTTTTTTTGTTTTTAAGGTGTATTTTTTAGGTATTAGAGAAGCTTTTTCATATACTTTAAAGTTGATCTGTAAATATAATCAAAACTTGGTGAAAAAATAGCATTGTTTTTTCACCGTGTTGTAGTGGAGTCTACCAAGTAAACACCAATTCAATCAATAATTAAAACATCTTATTGGAAAGATAATCAACGAGTTTCAGCAATGCCTGTAATTTTCTATTCGTAAATTGAAATTTACGATTTTTAAAATAAAATTGATTTTAAATTAGTCAAATACAATCTACAATATACGTCAAAAGCTTATTTATATTCCATTATCACTGGCTATGATTCTTAAAAAAAATTTGCCTACAATGTGAGCTTTAAAAACTTACATCTTTTACGATTTATTAAATAATAAAAACACATTTTTTACTATTCATTTTCACAATATATTTTATGATCAGGTCCTAAAAATATGTATTTCTTATTAAAAAATATCAAGAACTGACAGTTAACACCTTAAAAGTGATCATTTACATTTGTTAAAACTTCTCACATTATCTCATAATTATAAATGTGAGAATGAATTCATCGCACTTTTACAATATCAATGGATGATATAGCTTATTTTTTATAGATTCATAATATTTCATCACACTCTTATAGATATAAATTTTAGTAGCTCTTCATTTCAAATATCGTGATTTTCTGCGGCTGTTGTAGGTAGTTTCGTTATGTTTAAATAATTCCTGATAAACTATCGGAGTGATTCAAGATGTAATAAACACTTAAAGCAATACTTCAATAAATGTTTTTAATAATTGAAATGGCAATACTAAACAATCGCCCGGGGTAAATCGTCTTTTATCACGCTTTTCGACTTGATCATTATAATATGCACGTTTTCATTTTATAGGAGGCCTTGATTAAAAATTTCACGCGTTTAAAATGCAACACAAAGTATTTAATGTTGAAAAATGTAAAATGAAGCGTTTCGCAATAAATAACGCCTTGATCCCAGATTCATAATAAACGAAACATGCATACAATAAATTGTGATCATCTGTAACATTGTAATGAAAATGGAAACGTAAATTAATGTATTATTGCTATTCAAAAGATTAAGATACATAAATTCAACTTAGCAATTTATACGCGATCTGATATATTGTAATTCAAAGAATAGAATGTAAGCACTTATTAAAATGATAGTAAATTATACATGATATGTCTAGTGTAATTTATAAGGTACAACACTTGAATATTTTGAATGATTTTTTTTTTTTTGTTTCACATGTAACAAAATCTAATATATATTTCCACAATTTTTGTCGTTCACGACCGGGTATCGTCTTACGTAATCTTCATGTATTCTATCACACATCTGCAATGTAACTGCCAATCAGTACATATTAAAGAGTATTGAGCTACTATATAAAACTTAATTGTCTTCAAAATTAAATTATATAGCTTGTCTTCAAAAAAAAAACAACGTTTGTGCTTTTGCTCCAGTCAATTATACAATAGCTGAATGTCAGTAATTTTTTATGTGTATCAATCACTTGGTAACAGTAAATAAACGATTTTGAATGACGCTAGTAGCTCTACTGAAACTAACAATAAATAAAGAAAATTTATTATAAGCAGAGAACAACTTAATTCTCGGTCAATTTTGTATGAACAAGTAAGCCTTCCTAATTCTTCGGTGACTTTTCATCATAGAATTTTAAGGATGTATTATTTATACGATTTCTTCAAAATTGGGACGTCCTATATATCAAATCTTTACGTAAACTGCAAAATAAATTTTCCAGATTATTAATATACGTGTTATAAAATATTTGAAGATGCCAAAGTCGAAACACATACCATGATTGTAAAATCTTGATGGAATGTATAATATATAGTTTTAACGAATCAATATTTTGGTATTAAAATTTCATCAAGTTCATACCGTGATGTAAATAACATAGTTCTGAAGGCATAATCCAAACTAGCTTTCATCTATATGTCATATAATTTTTTTAGATATAAAATTCATTGCTGTTTTGTCGCTGAGTAATATATTGTTTTGTTAACTTTTATCCTTTTGACAATTTAAAATACCTATAAAATTTTTATCCGCATAGCTTTAATGTAATCTTCCCTTAAATATTATTTTTACTGTATTGGTTATAACCCATTCTTGAGAAGCTATTATTTGTAAAATTAATATTAAATGTTATTGTTTTATAACTTTTGTTAACATAACCTCTTTATGTTGTTGCCAAGAATAATTTTGTTTTTTGTTAACACTCGTGTTAACAAACTGTTTCAAATTTATAGTTCTCCTTGATTTAAAATATTGTAAGATTTATCGGTGTCAGCGTATTTAAGTTCCTTGGCACTATTACAGAGTCCATTTACAATATTAAACTAATCAAATCATCACTTGTTGTACCAAATATTTAATACATAATACGTAGTATTTTGTTCAAATGAATCATTGTTAGAGGTTAAAAAGTTATGCCCTTGGAATGAAGATTCATGAAGGTTTTATTGAAGAGTATTGATTTCTTTGTGGTATTTCATCAATTGGAAGTGTGAATACATTTTATTGTTGTTTGGCTGCCAAATAAAACAATCACGATGTTTTACCTCCAGATTTACGAGTTATGGGAAAGGTTGAGCTGCTATAAAACATTATTTTACTATCTGTATTCAATTACATTTAGTGACTGTGTTTATTAAATCATTTAAAACTAGAAAGATCAAGTTCATTTCATAGTGATTTTGATTTATTGTCGTAATATTAGAACGGCTATAGCGATAATAATATTATCACGCTTGAGTTTCATGAATCAAGTCACTTATTTTATCGTTTTTTTTGCTGGTGAATGTTTTGATTTTATTCAATTAAATATATTTATTTTCACGGTCAGCAGATTTATTGTGCGTTAATAAAAAAAGTAGGTTTACCACTATCATCCGGTCTTTTTATACAAAAAGTAGTTTACCCTTTGCATTCATGGGCCAAGCAGATCTGATATAAAAATACTGGAAAAAGTGACACTATCTCCGTCACAAAAGTAATAAGCAATGTATTGAAAAATGTATAACAATACAGTACACAATTTTAAACGAAATTTAATTGAAGAATATGGTCAACTACAAATTTCTCATATTATTTTATTAACTGCCAAAAAACGTTTGTTAACAGTGAGATTTTCCAATTATGGGTTGACGTACTGCAGCAAAGAGTGTTTTACTAGATACAAATAAAACTCATGAAAGTTAAGTTCTGAATTCGCTACGGCAAATTTCAGTAACGCAATGCTTAAGAATTTTACTAAGGCAAGAAACCTTTATTTCTTGAATGTTTATTATATTATAGAAAACTATGGGTATTACTAACTTCTTGAATTTCTGTAAATAAAATAATATCCTTACTACCATTTTTCATATAGGAAATGGTATTTTTTTATCCCATGTCAACTACAGTTCGTACAAAGGCTAGAATTCGTTTGGTCTGCTAAAGCAGCATGGACTCGGCAGTAGAAAAAATATGTTATAAAAATGTAAGGATTCAATTTTTTTAATTTTCTATTGCTGTTGTAAAGCGTAAGACTAAATATTTCGCCCTGGCGGTTAAATGGTCAAAATTTTAAATCGATAATATTTCGATTTTTATATGCGACGAAAAGGAATATTTCCTTCGGTATATTTGCATCTTGATATACAAAGTAATACGAAAAGGGAAATATTCTTGGTAAATCTTCGGAAGACTTAAAAACCGCTAATCCTATCCTGGCGACACCTTGTATACAAACAGTGCAATTAAAAACGGAATTACATCAATATTAATTTAAAAATGTTTATTTATTCCAATATTTATGGTCTCACATATCTTATTAAATCACGTTCAAGTTGGGCTGTCACTGTGTATAATTAAAAAATGTAATTCCAAGGAACAGGAATATGGCTTGATTTATCTCTATTGCATGCATGTGTGTCTCTTCAGGTATCACTTCTTATGACTTATTCATTATCTGATTAGTAATGTTACTGAATTGATTCACGACAATAGCTCAACGAGACACACCTTTGCATCTAAAGTGACAAAGCAATGTTGAGGAGACCAATCATGAGTGACATTTTATTATTACATTCACTGAGCTTAAGGGTCATATGTTCAAGACTAATTGTATCATTATCCGATATTGTATCAGATAAATAAATAAACACAGCCTTGTTACGTGTAAGATCTTATGCTGGCTTCATTGTCATACAAAATTCAAGTTATTAAATATTATAAAACAATGTTATGAAAAAAAATGAAAAACGATGCTTTAAAGAAAAATGAAACTATGTGAGTAGTAAAAACAATTATGACACATGATACAATTAATAAATTAATTTTGAGTGCATATTTTTGATTGAGTATATTCAAAAAAATGTTATCTTGGTTCTGGAAATGTACGTTTAGAGTTCTGTTGATAATGCTCAAGATTAGCGAAACCGGTCCTGATTATTAAACATATTGTTAAAATAGTACTAAAAAAATTTTTTTTATTATTTAAAATACGTGTTGAGTTTTCATTATAAAAACATACCATGTTCTGAAGTTAATATATTAAAATAAAAATACCAATGGTATCTAAAAAAATTAAAAATGCATTAGTAGAAAAGACGCAGAAAAGCAAGTAATCAGTGACATAACATGTGGAATTGTACATAGTTTAGGCAATTCAAATTTGATATTGAAGTTCTATCAAATACCGTCACATAATATCGTAAATTGTCTCAATATTTGTTCGTGAAGAGTATATTTGTAATGGTTTAAAGTGTAACATATAAAATAACGTTTGATGAAATAATCATATCATTAAATATAATATATCTACTCTACAAAAACCACCTAGTTTTTTTGTTGAATAACTTTGGCGGTTAGAAGTAAGAAGAATAGAACATTTAAATGGCTTATATTGCCACTAATCTGAATGCGGAAGTTCCTTTTTATCAGATATCCGCCAGCCAATTTAAAAAAGGCTTTTTTTACATAATTAATAAGTTCCATAAAAGCATACCGCTTCCATTATAATGATAAGATAATGTATCCTATTTATTCATTGCTTATCGTTTTTTTTCCATGCATATTTTAACGTATCACAAACAAAAGCAAAAAACATTATTTCATACGGCAGTTAAAATGTGTATACAATATATTAAACAACACAAATATTATCCAATTACTAAATGGAACATACGTGAGCTTGGCATTTTTAATAAGGCTCTTGTAAGAATTTAGAAACAATTAGAAAAAAAATAAGAACATATGACAGTTTTCATTGAAGATACATTATGCATCGAAATAAATAATAGTGTTCTAAAATAACTACAATTTTAATAAAAGTCCTTTTTCGCTTTTCCACATCTTCAGGCATGTTTTTATAAGGTTTTATTCATTGTTAAATCCGTGTGATAGAATGTCTGAAGATGTCGATGGACAAAACCCGGGTCGTTAGTGTCAAAACACGAGGAATCGTACAAAGTTTCAACAATACAAATTTTATATCCATAAACTTACATTTCAAAAAATAAAACCTTTGTAACTTAAAAATCAAACTATTTTGAATAATCACTTTTAAGGTGTTAACTGTCACTTCTTGATGGAAAGGCATTATATTTTAAATAATAAAAACACATTTTTTTAGTACTTATTTCCACAATATATTTTTTGATCTGGACCGGTTTCGCTCATCGCGAGCAATATCAACTGATTCAGTCCGTCACTGATTCAACCGGTCCTGATCAAAAAATATATTGTGGAAATAAGTACTAAAAAAATGTGTTTTTATTATTTAAAATATTTTGAATAAACTAAAAATAACATAGTATTTAACGATGAAATCGGTGTTTAATTGGTAGATCACCATTAAAATAGGGCAGAAAATAGAAAAAAAAAATTACTCACTGTTGATAGTTATTTAAATTTACAGCAGAAGAGGCTTATCAGAAATCTGAAAAAAAAATATATTTAAAACTTCATACGCAATTTTAATTGAAAAAAAATGACATGATCGCTTAGGCAATATTATTTAAACGATTAAACATAAGGCGAAAGTTTAATTATTTTTATAACTGTAGCGTTAGTTGGAGGAGCTATTAACGATCACACGTATTTTTTTTTCAGTGCAGTTTTTGTTTTTTTATCCGATTAAAGTTAAATCGGAATATTCAAGCAACTAAATTAATAAGGTTGAAAGTCTTTACCTTGTAAAAAATCCATTAGGTTGTTATTGTTATTAATTGTCATAAGCATAAATAGTTTAGTAAGTATAGCACCCACGGGTTTATTTTTTGCGATATTCAAAATCAAAGTGGTCACCTATTTTCGTTTAAAAAATAAAAAAAGCATTAGTTGTATGTTTGTTGAAATTCAAGTCTTTCAGAAAAAAAAGGTTAGATTTGATCAGTTTACATTTAAGCGAAATTTCAATTTAGTAAAATTCATTCTTAGATTTAAAAAAACTCTCATTTGTTGTTGAAATACAAACGATAATTTACACATTATGGTTGTTGATAGCTGACTTATTATCTGACCAAAAAAAAAAAAACTTAAGCCTTTATCAACAACAACATTAAATTTATTATATGGCAGAACTTAAAACTTGGACATATTTACATTATTACAATGTTACTAGTTCAATAATTGATTCAACTCAATGCCCTCATTAATTTCGTTGAAAACCAATATTCATTCCAGTATATATTTTAATTTTGTTTCGACACCTGCTCGAAAACCAAATTCTGGTGAGTAAATATATTAATATTGTGTGTTGTTACTCATAATTTAAATAGTTATTTATATATAATCGTAAATTCGTAAATTTAGGTCTAAATAATTCAGTTAACTTATCAATTAAGTTACGTATTTATTTGACAGGCTACTAAGACAGCTTTAGCACATAAAATATATGTATTTTTTCTATATTTATAACGCTCAATAAAAAAATATAATATCAGCTGTGATTTCAGAAGGCAGAATTTTCATAAATTTAAGTTATCAATCTAGAGTGATTTTTTGAACTGATTAGAATAATTTATAAAATCCATTATCGTAAAATAAAAACTAGACACTTTCAATCTCACGGAGTGACTTATACGTAGATGTGAATAAATAATTGGTCTAACAATGTGCCTTGGTAAATCAAACTCCAAGTTGACGGCAAATAAAATCGTGATGTTATTAATCTTTCCGGATATACCGTTTAAGTGTGTGATTCAAAATAATAAGCGTGTGTTTGAATTATTACAATGTATAAATTCACAGCCCACTATTCATTTTTTGATATTTTACTTAGAAATGGCCAATATGTTTTAAGCGTTTTGATTATTATATTATTATTTTTTCAAAGAATCTGATAAAAAATTAAGTTATGTTTTATCGAAATAGATACGATTTTTTTAAATAATTGTTTGTAGACCGTCGTTACGCTTGCGTGTAATTATTTTTGCATTATTTGAGTAATATGTAACCTTTACAGAAATGTGAATATTCTATGATATTACGTTCCTGAGAAAGTATTCCATCAATATTCTATAATTTTGAAATTATAAATTCAATTGTTATTATCTAAATTAATTATATTTTCAGTTTATATTCGTGTGATAATGTTTTTTTAGAAAACATCGAACCAATCTAAATGAACGTAATATTCTTTGCCAATTACTTAACATTAGGAATCATTTATTTTGATGAAGTATCATCGCCAAAAATTATAGCTGAACGATATCCTAACTAAATAATTACGATGAGAATATAGTGATTACTTCTCCAACTACACTACAAATTACTCAGCTCTGCAGCGAAATATTTCACATTGAAAAATACAAATACAAGGGGGTGAAGAAAAGATGAAGAAATTTAACGCTAGTACTTTTTGTATTTAAACACTCCATAAAGTAAACTACAAAAAAAGCATTTATTAGATTGGGTGTTTTGAAAACAGAAAACTGTTATATTGCTTTTTTATTTCATGATATTTTACACACCTTTAATACGTCTACCAAACTTATAAAATATTACTTGTGAAGTTGTGACCGTTGGATATATTAATATTACAATGAATAATGTATTTAACACGAGCAAGACCTTGGTCTGCTTTTAGGTTTGATCTATTGCATTGTTTCCGAATAGTATACCAGGCCGGTTTATAGTACCCTACAAAATATATTAAAAATACATGTCAAAATTTTCTACGAATTTTATATAGTCAACGCGGATATAAAAAGTCACGTTACCGTGCTATCGATTAAATTTAACAAATATAGGGTTTAACATACATTTCATATATCATATTTTGTAATTTATGTATGCGTGTTTTTTTTCAATTGGGATCGATTCACCGAAAAATCCCATTTTTTTATTTCTTTGTGTTATTGAATTGATTGTGTTATAAATAATACCAATCACCAAGCAGGATTACGACTTTGTTCAAAGTATTGAATACTAAATTATTTTATTAGTGAATTTTTTAGCAAATTTTTCGGTAATAACTCTCATTAAAATAAGCAAATTGTTTATTTGTGATGTCTTTCGATTTGAGATCATCGACTAAATTTGAGTAATATTCAATTGGATCGAGAAACTTTTTTTTGTTAGTAATTCAAATATTATGTAGTGATCTTTTTTGATTTGTTGAAAATGTTTTTTTTTCACTTTTACTGAATTTTCTATGAAACAATTGTTTGTATATATAAAATATATATAAAAAAAACCTTTTTATTTTTCTGTGCATAAATGGAATAAGAAACAGTTTTAATCATTTATTTAATTAGTTACAAATTTTTTTAAATTACAAGTGTATTGCTTTGGTAACGTCAAAATATTTATAAATCTTATGATCGAAATTGAAGAAATAAACAGCAAAACAAAAAATAAGGATAGCAAGAAAGTCAACCAAACTAGCTCATGAAAAGTCTACTTTAACATGTTAAAAATAGTATTCGCCTGAACTCACTTTCGTCCACATGAAATATGTCGACATCCGAAGCAGTACTGTTGAACATTGTTAATGCTCTTACCATTGGCATCTCTATCGGCAGGCTGGTTCGACACTTAAGAAGAATAAACAATACATGTCTATGATTTTTTTATTATTATCCGAAAAATACAATTTGATATTATTAAGGATGACAGAATTCACCCTTTGGTGCCAAATGAGTCGAAAGAAATATGTGAAATATGCTTTAACATTGATATGTAAAAACATCTAATGAAAAATTATGAATGATCAAATTATGCCAAAAAAACTGTTTCTAAAACCTAGCTAGATACACTTCAATATAAACTGAAATACTAAAGTAATTCACATGTAGAAACATGTAAATTTATATTGCTTACTATTATAACCATAATAATAGATTTTATTTATAATGTGTATGTTATTTGGAAAGACATTGTCGCATATATACATCGTCGATCTCGCAATACTTTTGCCTAAGAATTAAGTGAGCAAATAAATAAGAAAACTTTCAAATGTTTTCGTCGATTTCTATACAGTAGGTAATGCATCAAAACTAGTTGGCGCGATAACAGTTGTAATTGCGAAGATTTTATCACCTCATTATACATGAAACGTGCATTTTTCGCACAAGAACCATGTCATAAACTTACGCTGTTAACATTCGTACTACAACCAGGAAAATGTGAGCGTCATGAAACGTAACATTTGTTTGACATTATATGCCATGAGATAAAAATTAATTTCAGCAACATTTAGATAATATATGACTGAAATATTTGATACCGGTAATATCTTTCATCATCCTATTCAGTTTCATATTAAAAAAAACATTTCCTTACTTAAATTACCTTAATTTTATGGTGGACTATTACAACTTTATCACGTGATCACCGAAACAATGGGAAATTATCAAGTTATATAATATTTTAGTTATGTATTCGTTTTGTATAGCTATCAAAAAAAGTCTATTGTGTTTTTAATCTAATACGATTATGTTACGTAACTGAAATAAATTAAATCACTTTTTAAGTTTTTACAGATCGTTTTAATATCTATATAAGATCTATAGATGCTATAAAAATCGTAATATACACGATTTGGAAGATTGTGGTATTTTAAAGTATTATATTTTATTTGTAAGTCCTTCAAAAATCCAAATCAAGTCCCTCATTCAAACTAGTGTAACATCATAAGATTCCTTGTTAAAAGTGAGCAATCAATAATATAATATAATCTTGATACTATTATGAATTTGAAGAACACTCTAACTTTTATATTATATATATAATTAGTTGCTTAGTACAATATACTATTAAATCTTTGTATGTAACTCTCTTCTGGTTTATCATCAAATAGGCTTCTCAAAATGTAATGTCGGAGTGCAAGCAAGTAAGCAATAACCTTTCGGGCATATTAAAAAACCTTACATTACACTGAATTATAGTAAAATAAATTCTCTACGCGAGACAATGAAATTTATGGCTTGATTAAAGACGCTGTGGAAAGTATTCGTAATGGGGCGTGCAATTTATTCATTCTCGCAAGAAAATAATTCCGTTTTATAGTGTACGCTGTAAGCAAATACTGAAACGTTTTCCAAAACTACTTATGCGTTGCATAAAAAATTATGACGCTATTAAAGACGAATAAAAATTTATTAAATACTGTTTACTGTTAATGTTTGTTGAAAAGCTTTAGGAAAAAAGAGCTTAACCTATTTAACGCGCGCCTATTCTGAGCAACGACTAATACTAATTTTTTGCTTTTTAAAATAATAAAAACACATTTTTAGTACTACTTAATGTTTTCATTATTTAAAATACAATGTGTTTCTACTAAAAAGTGGCAACACATTATTGGATATTAAGAGATTGTTAGTTTTATATAAAATAATTCTCTACAAAACGACATTGAAATTTAAAAATATTTAAAAATGAATTACAAGTATACAAGACATTATTTTTTTATATTCTATTTATATTTCTATAAATGAGATTTATATAAGTTTTTGAGTGAATTAATTAGTTAAAAGAATAACGATTTCAATTAGTCGTCATTTTTATAATTCGATATTATATTTGGCTCAAGAAATTTATTGAATTTTACAGATTTATCTGTGACCGGTTTTGTTTTCAAATATTTTTTTTTCATCAATTATCAACTTAGTGAAAAATAAATGTTTTATAGTGAGATCCAATTCAGCGATAGTGTTTATATGGATGTCATTTGTATAGAAAAACGAATAAGATAACCATATTGTCATTTAATTTTCATCAATTATGATAACATCTGTTTATGTTAATGGCACGTCACAAATGATATCTAAAAGCATTAAAATTATTTTTGTATAATGAAACTATGCTTGTATTGCTAAGAAAAAGAATATGATTTCACCAAATTTTAATAATTTAAATTTAACCATACATGTCATTCAGATACTTGCAAAGTACGGGTAAACCAAAAAAAATCGCTTCCACTGAAAATCTATTTATATTTAATTATACAATGCTAAGATTTTTCTTTGGTTTCCAAACAAAAATCTTTTACCAGGTTAAATAGAAGAAAATTAATCATTCTGCGTAACCTCCATATTTATAAGAAATTTCCCATTACATTTTCCAGACATAAAAAGATTTCAAAAAATAAGTAAGCCCTAAAACTGACATTTTAAATTACTCTTCGCGAGATTTTCACTCCCTCACACTTGTACTGTTGTAAATTACCCATCCCTTTCTTTTCTGATCGCGGAAAAGCCACGCTGGTGTATGCAAGTTGGCACAAGTACTGGCGCAGTTTATTAAAAATATTTTTCATTAAGCGGCCGAAGGTTCACAACCCCCTGGCTTGTTTATAATGTATGCTGTGTTTATTTAAAAAAGGAAAATATCCATATTTCCCCCGCTTTTTAATATCGTGCAATATGGCCGCTTTTGAGATGAAATAGTGTTGTTTTCGAAGTTATTACATAACGCAAACTTCGTTCGGGAAGATTTCTCCCGATAAAAAATCGGATTTCATTTTCCATTTAAAAAAATTGATTAGACAAGCCCATATTTCAGAAAAGTATTTTATATTTTGCTTAAAGCTACAACTTCAGTGCGGCTGTTTTTTTTATTAAAATTTAATATGGAACATAAAATTTTAAGTATTTATACTATCAATTTTAGTCCTTAAAAAAAACTACAATTTTTACTTAATGTTTTTTCTATTAAAATTATGTTATATTTCTATTAATAATTTTAACTAGTTAGTTATATTTCAATTTAAAGCGACAGTTGAACTATTTTTTAATTATTCACGTAACCTCGTCATATGTTTTTAAATGATTTGTTTTTTAATGTGTCAAAACCAATAAACCTATCTGTACAAACTTCATTCTGTACAGTGTGTAACAGTTGTATTAAACAAAATATTTTACAAAAAAATATCAAAATATGTTTATTTATAAAACCGTACACGTCAAATTAATATTTCTACTGGTGAACTGCATAGATCTTTTGATATTGAATTCTTTCAAATGATTTAAAAAAGCTTAGTCATTTCATTGTTCATATTCTTACTAGAAAATAATAGTGGCTGGGCAATAATGCTTCACACATCAACGCAAAGCGTTATGATTTGATTATTTCTTATATGTTACATATAAAACATATCGATTTTGACAGTTGAAATTACTGACATCGTAAAACGGAAAAAGGTCAGTGCTAAAAACATGAAGCATTTTCAAAAAATATAACAGGTAGAGTGCGTGAACAAGATTTATGAAACACAAAACATTTATGGAATAATAATATAATTAAGGTAAATATTTAAATACTATCATATAATACGATTGATACTGGCGACGTTAGTTTGACGGATCATCTAATAAATAAAATAGTGGACATATTGTAGTTCCAATTATTAAAACAATTAAATAAATAACTACCAACATAAATGAATTTTACAGCATGCTCTTTAAGTGTCCAACTACCGATACCTTTTTACGCTTTCAAGATTCCTTGAACGTTTTTGTACATGCAAAGTATTACTGAGTCATTATAATGATTGTTTCTTTCAATACATGCAACTGTATAATCAGATTGCGTGTGTTACCTAAGTAAGTATATAATTTTTTAAGAGTTTATTTACTGGAAAAGACATTGTTGGATATATCGTATATATATGAATGATGTTCGTGTTTTTCTTAACAGAAAAAGTCTAAGTTAAAAATCATATTCTCTTCTAAGTCGAAACAACAGTTTTGGAAATTTTG
The DNA here is from genome assembly GCA_028555115.1 of Himalopsyche japonica. Taxonomy (NCBI): domain Eukaryota; kingdom Metazoa; phylum Arthropoda; class Insecta; order Trichoptera; family Rhyacophilidae; genus Himalopsyche; species Himalopsyche japonica. The sequence goes on along the minus strand of JAHFWJ010000006.1, from coordinate 140,367 downwards.
CAATGATGTATCGTACACCAAAACAAAAAAAATATGCGACTGCGAATTTATTTAACATTATGAATAAATATGAATACATTTTTTTCAATCCGTAATACGTGAATGCTGTTTTTCAATGGCTTAGGTATTTTATATACTTCGTACAAGAGTTGATTGAAAATTTAAGCCTCTAAATTTCTGTCGAGTTAACCAAAAACTTAAATCAACATTTTGCTTTGATGGACATTCATTTTCGAAAATCTCTCGAATTTCACGTGTAAGCAGATTTGACAGACCTGCCGACAGTAGTAGTAATATTTATACCTGGAATATTTCAATTATTTGCCGAAAAAAGACACAACCTTCACTTTAACAAAGAAGCGTGTTTTAATTATTTCAGTATTTTCGGTATAATTAAAGTGAAATTATAAACAACGTTACCGAAGCTTAGTTAATCAAAATTATTGTTTATTTCAAAATATGAAAAATAAGAGTAAAATTTTGACGTAATAATTAATTTCACGTTTCCATTTATTTTTGCAAAATAATTAAAAAACAAATTACACAGGTAGAGCAAAAAATCAAATTTGAGATAAAATCAAATTATAAATAGTCAAAAATCTTGAACTGTATGAAGACTATTAAATTAGTGATTTATTTACCAAATAATGTTTAAATATTATACGTTATTAACGAAAAATTATTAGTGGTTTGTAAGTTCTTTTTTCCTAGTAGTAAATTCGGCATGCCCTACTTTTCTTAAACTTCAAATAGTAGAGATATTTATCAGATTTAAAATATTAAAAACAAATTTTTACTACTATTCTCACAAAATATTTATGACAATTACCGTTTTTATTCATCAAACAAGACTATTTATATATTTTTTAGATTATAATTAACAGGTTTGTAAAAGCCAAAGATTGTTTTTATTGTGGAAATATTGAAAAATGTGTTTTAACTTCTTAAAATACAAAGCTCATTCACCGGGAAGTGACAGTTAACACTTTGCAAGAACTGATATAGTATTTGCACCTCACATTTTCTTGATAGAACATATCATACATAAATTTTTTATTTATCAACAAAAGAAATCAAACATGTTTATCTTTATTTTAGTTTCACTGTTGTCATCAAACTTGTTTGATAAATTTTGTTTAATCAGCGAGATTTTTTTGATAGAGGGTTTTTAAATACAACTTGTAACATTGAATACGAAGAGATTTGAGAGAGATTTGAAAATTTCTCATCTGCGTGGAATTATTTCTTTGCCGATTTAGCTGCGCGAAGATGAAAGAAGGCAAAATGAGATTCTCTTTTTTTAAACGCAATTTATCTGCGTGAGTCCTGAACGCCGTCGCTTTTTCAAAACTTTAGCATCGGACGATAAGGTAGATTAAACTTGGGATAAACAGCTAAAATTATTTTCTAATTGACTTAAACGTAACGACTAACAACGTAATTTTTGTAATTAAAACTTATCAAAACAATTCCAAGCAAATAAAATAAATTATGAATGAAAATGCGAGACGAAATTTAGGTAGCTTTTCGAATTTTTTCAAAGTGGTCGCTGATAAGGTAACAAATTTATTTGGTCACCATTTTCGTCAAAAAGAATTTTTATATATCATATTTGGAAATCATAAATTATTGACGTGGCCAATCAATTATGGAGAATTATTCGATAAGTCATTGAGTTTGTTTGTGAAAAAATGTTATAAAAGACATTTGTAAGTTATTGAGTCAATACGTGAAATTTTTGATAGGAATAGTGTCCGATTAAATCTCACAAAGACCTGTAGCAGATAATCGCAAGCCAGCAAGAGGTTTAATTTAAATAATGCTGCAGTCCGAGAAAGCGTCTATAACAATCCATCTGTGCTCAAGAAATTGGACCTAAGATGAAAAAATTGAGACAACTCAACAATCAACTTACTGTCATCCACATGGAATGTGTGGACATCCCAAGCAATACTGTTGAACATTGTTAATGCTCTTACTATTGGTATCTCCATTGGCAAACTGTTTCTACAGCTTGGAAGAACAAATAATGCACGTCCACGAGTTCTCAAAAAATTTCTGAAGCATTCAATCAGATATTATCAAGTGTGGAAGAATTCTCATGTTGACAATGTCGCTGGGTACATTTCTTTTCGACTTTGCAAACTACGTCTTGTCATGTTTTCTTAACAATATGGGGAGTAAATAACAATTAATTCTCATAATTGTGGAAGGTAAATCATATTTATGCTTTATACAGAAATCTGAGACTCCATGCTTGGCTTAAAAATGTTATTCGGACTCTTTTTCATAGACAAAAGTGGAAGAGAAGTGGTTTGCTGATTTTAAGCGCGGCCATATAAACACCAATAATTCTTAATGCTCTGGTCTCTGCTCTCTCGGCAATTGATCCTGAACACATAAAAATGTACGAAATAGTTTTAGAAGACCGTAAAGTGATTTTGCGTTGTTACTTATTGAGTAATTCTAATTAAGTTAGCTCATGGCTATTTTTCTCAGTCAAATACTTCGTATTTGAAGGGTTAAACACGATGAAATCAAAGCATTAAATACCAATTCATTCATATTTATTAACTACCATTTTTTGTCAATGTATATTTATATTAACGTTTAAAATAAACAAATGATACACTACTTCTATTTGTGATTAAAGTTGTTTATTTTCATTAAAACCAATCAAACTTAAAGCTGTTATGACTTTAAAATCATCTCGCTTCATTCGTAACATGACAACCATGCATTTCTCTGTCAAACGCTAAAAGAGAATCGCTTCATAAGCAATCATGTCATTAAGCCAGCAATATAAAATGAGGGTGAGGTGATCATCTAAGGGAAGGTTGCCTGGAAAAGCATGATTCAACGTAATAAAAGCAAATATCTACGCAGAGTTGGAAAGATTATGCGACGAGTTTTGTGGAGGCATATCCTTTTCAAAGCGTTTAGCGGGTAATGAGGTACGATGGCCTCTGACGTAGATATTAGACACTTTACAAGGGGCGAGCTAACATCCCCCATTTCAAACAGTAACGCGTTTTTAAGCTTAACGCTTCCTTTAAAGTAGTGTTTTTTTTTACATTTTACGTAAAAAAAAATCATTCTCACGCACTATTTGTGTGTATTATTGTGAAATATTTTTTTTTTCATTTAAGAAATCTCCTCTCTTTTTTAATGAATTAAAGTATATTTATTTGTAACATCCATCTGCCTTACAGAAAGTTGTCTGACAGCTATGTTTATACAAACACTGTTGTGTTTATGGCACACATCCAATAACAGGATCAAGCTTGGTGTACATAAATTGTGTAAATTAAAAGTCCGCATAAATGTCTATTTATTTGCAAAATTTGTAGACATTTTGTCAAAGTGAATGACATTTTAATAACACAGGTAAAAATCCTTAAAGTAAATCAATTGATTTTAATCTAATTAGAAAAGTAATGTCAGGAAAACGTTATTTAAAAAAACAACGTGGAATAAGTGAAATCGAATAAAAATATCGAACAACTTTCATGAGTCGTCATATAGAAAACTGCCAAAAGATGATTTGTATATATAAACGTCAAAAGGGGAAATGTACCTTCCTCTTTTAATGAGCAACTCGCTTCCTTTTCCTATTACGCGGTTATGGATTGAAGATTCAAAAAGAAAAGCTATCAAAGACACCACGAAATTAATGTTTATAATGCAATTCCTACATCAAAAGTAGCGGATAAAATTATTAATTGCTTTAGAATCAGGTAGAAAGGAAAATGAACTTTCAAAGACGGTCTCTTTAAATATTGAATAGGTAAATTTTGAAAATATTTTTTTATAAAAAGAATACTTCAAAATAACATCTATCCCGTGTTGCAAAACGTTTTACTAAAACACTCTTTGATGGTGTTAGAAGATATAAACATTATGTCATAATATTGTATCCACTTTGATGGTAGTAACTATCATATATTTTAAGAAACACATTGTATTATATTTAAGTAAACGATACATATATTTATGTGTGTCATTTATATAATATCACTTTATAATTAGAAACGGGTTCGGGGGTTATGTAGAAGTAGTCACTTCGTAGATTTATTTGTGTGAATATCAAAACTATTACATTCCTGTAACAATTTGGTTAAACAAATGATAGTATATATAATTTTATATATTTTAATAATGAAGCTATGGTAGTACATTTATATGAACATAATATCTTCAAATATTTAAGGGGTACATTTGAAGTCATTGTATGCTTTTTAAAGTGGGAAGTATTTATTATTAAACCATTAGACATGATGAAATATGTTTACAAGGGATCCAAAAAATATTTTTTTATATTATATTTATAAAACTTTATGGAATAGATAAAATCGTTCCAAATTAAATAAAAGTTATTATTCAAGGCATACCCCTGTGTAGGTTACATTGAACTTGGTATGACAGCTAAAGAATATTGAATATTTTTTCGAAAAAAAAAATATTAAATTTATTAATCGCGGTCGAAATAAATGTTTATTTGTTACATTAGCTGTAAGTTTTCACGGCTATCAAAGACCACGTCGATATTTTTTAGAGAGGATTTACCGCCATCCGGTGGTCTACGCCTCTACGATGGTGCTACAGCGTTTCGACAGCGACAGTAAATAAATTGGCAGTTTATTCCCTAGGTCACGTTGCGCTTGGTATTACCTACGTGATGACAAACATAATGGGGCCAATATACCGTTAAATAAGTAGACACATCGGATCGGGTTCAACTTCTGCCGGTCGGCCAACTTTTAAACAGCAACTATCGATCGACACACATTAAAACTACTAAAATTGAAAAATTGAAGGAGAGTTGTAGAATAGTTGTGTATTTATGGAGTGAATAAAACGGAAATAAAAATAATTACTACGTATAGTTGATTTTTTTTTATTTTCAGCTTTAAAAACTATTATTTAGAACAATGATATTAACATTGCAATTTTATATGATATCAACATCAGAAGTCATCTCCAATTTACTTGAAGATAAAAGCCCTTTTATGATCCATCCATTCAAGTTATTGATCAATGTAATGAATTTTAGGATACTGTAAATGCTATGCCAGCGATATTTGATTTTTTTTATTTCTTTAATAATCGTCTAGCGATGAATCTTTAACTGACGTCATCTTCTAGAACAACGTAATGTTGCTAGTTGATAAAAATTATATATTTTTTATAAGAAACTTTTTTTTTCAATATTATTTCTTCTTTTTCTACGATTTTTTTACTCAAAAGTTTATCGAATTTTTAAGTAATAATTGATACTTCAAATTTGAATTGTTCCAACTTTGTACGATTCCATGTATTTTGTCACTAATGACCCGGGTTTCACCTTTCGGCATCTTCAGACATTCACACGGACGCAACAGAATTGACGTAAAATAAACAATTAGCATCTTCTACATACCAAAGGTATTAATTACAGGATAACACAAACCTTAAGGCGAGCAGTAAATGGCAGCTTAAACTAATGTTATAAAATTAATTTAATAATACTTAACACAATTGCTTATGATAATTTTCATTAACGATCTTGTTAATGACTCATTCTTGAAAGAGTGAAACCTGGATCGTTAGTGACAGAGCATGTGGAATCGTACAAAGTTGTAACAATGAAAATTTGATATTGAAATTCCATCAAGTATCTTCAGTCAATATCATAAATAATTCTGTAATAATGACAAACCTTCTCTTGATAACATTTTAATTGAAAAATAATATCCAATTAAATAAACGAATGAATCATTATAAGATATTTGATTCGTTAATTAAATTTCTCTGTACAAAATATTCTCAAACTCAATAATTTTACCGATTAACGGGCATGCATTTCAATTTTATAAATAAAGTTGCCAGGAAAATAATAAATGACGCCACGCCTTACTCTAGTAATGTAATTCGAATGAATTTTGATTAGAAAGGACCTCTAGGCCAAAGCCGTGATCGTTATTTTTATTAAATTCATTATGAAACAAATCAGTAATTACATTTTCCGACGCCCTAAGTTTGCTAAACGACATTATGAGCGTTTATTTACGACACTCCAGTCGGAAATATGCAAGAGTTTCGAAATAAGGTTCATACTGTTTTTGATATTACTTAATTGTAGGCAGTGGTGCACTTAGCTGTCGGAAATTGTTATTGAATTTCTATAATCATGCAATAATATTTATTATTTCAAAGCTAATTTGTTACCCACTAAACTATTCAACATTTTTAAAGTTAAGAAAAATAAATCTGCATAAAGTGTTAATAAATACATATTTATTAACAATTTATTTTATACATATTTATTATTTATACACTTAACCTTGATGGAATGGCATGATATAATAATCTAAATAATAAAAACAAATCATTTAGTAATAGTTTACACAATATATTTTATGATCAGGACTGGTTTCGCTCATCGCTGGCATAATTATCTTATTTTTAAAGTAAAGTAAAATATTTAAAAAAAAAAATGATAATAGATATTTTGTCGATGTTTAGTTCTAATACAGCCCAGTCAAATGATAATGTTATTGATTTCAATTTAACATAAATAAGCAGCTCATATATTTACATTGTGTCAAAAACATATTTTTCTACTAATATATTTTATTTATAAAGCTGGTTCTGTATATATGACTGTAAACGTGTTCTTTTTTAAGTATATGGATTTAAACCACAATAAAAACTTTATTTCACTGCGTTTTTTTATCAATTGATATGTCTGCATTTTAACGTAAGAAAATTTTAATTGTATAGATTATCACTACATGGTTTTCGCATTTTGGCACATTTAAAAATTCTACCACACGGACGTAATACAACTGATAGACATTATTGTACCGCTTATGTAAGAAGAATTAAAAAAAAAAAAAAAACATTTATTGTGAATTGATGTTATATTTTTAAGAACTTACAATTAATATTTTAAATTCAAAAAGTACCTTTAGTCGATATCATACACTGAAGCTTTATTATTTCATTTTCCTTTGAATTTTAACTTTATCATTTTAGAACACAATCATTGCTTAAATTTAAAAATAATCAGGATAATCATAATAAAATCCACGTCCACCACTTCACTATTCAAAAAGCAGTCGTTTGTGCAATAAACGGGTAATTGTTAAATTCATAAGCAGGCTCATAAACTGATTAACTCTCGATTAAAATGTGCCTTAATTGACGGACATTTATCGGAAGCTTAATAATATCCAACTGATTAATCTAAGCCGCATATTTATTTAAATCACGACTCAAACATTATGACCATCGTGTAAAGTATTTTTTGTGCAAAATGTTTAAGAAAGCAATAATGTAAATATATAAAAAAACAGTTAAAAATATTACTTCCTTGATAACTAAAACACAAATGTCGTGTTAATTAAGATTATTATATTTTTAATACTGTACAATTTTATCACTTTATGATTTAAAGATCCTGATGAGAAAAGAACAAGACTTTACTTAAGTCAACGGCAAATCGCAAAAAAAATAATTTGCTAAATGAGCTAATTAAAAAAAAAATTTACAATTACGTGTATTTATTTTTACGCTTTATAAATGGTCTGCTATTTTTTGCTGTGTGAAAAATCACACAATAAATTAGCAATTATCAATTTTTAAATATTAAACCCAATGTTTTATCTACCTCTGATTATGAGGAGTAAAAGAACATTTATTATTAAATCATTTTAAAAATATTATAATGTTTTACAATTTATGATATTAACTGAAGGTGCTTGATGTTGTTGTTGTAGGAACTATCTAGGATTCCACATGTTTTGTCACTAGCGACCTGGGATTTTCATTTCGACATTTTCGGGAACTTTTTTAGAATATACATATAAAGTCAAAAAGTATCAAAAGGCAAAAGCACTTGTCATTCTGCGACTGAAAGTGACAAAAGATCTAGAGTCTTACAAAGATTTAATAATTTAAACATCATAACATAATTTTTATTCAAAATTTACAATTATAATATGTTGTAAAATTTTTGAATTCTCTTTCTTATCTTTTTATAAGTTTTTTCATTGTAATTAATCAAAGTGTTAGTTATTTATTTACTAAATAACATCTAAGTATTGAGACATAAATTCAAAATACGCTTTGTGTACACTTTATATTGACTTCGATCAATCAACAAAATATGTAATAGATATTTTTTTGTTTTAATTAAAATCTAAGATTTTTGTTAAATAAGTGAATTCATTTGAATTGATACTTTTAAACTAATGCCAAACAAATATCTTGATAGCAGTCATTCAAAACAAGAAGTGGGGATGTTATTTCAAGTCAAATGCATTAGTAATCTCACAGCAACCATAAATTAACAGAAGTTCATTTACCGTCAGTGCATCAATCGGGATAACCGCACCCTGTTTTACCAAAGTTTGCTGAGACCAGCTTCAGTTTCAAGGTATCAATGGCCGTTCATGTTGCAATTAGCTCTTCAACAACATCGCTGAATTTATGAGATTGACTGTATGATATTATTTGAATAGAATGCTTTGCTCAAGTTTCAACTCTTACATTGCAACAAAGTATTGCTTGTCAACAATGTATTGTGTACCCCAAAATTGATATGAATCTCAAAGAAATCTATTAGTGTCTTTAAAAAAGTATTTTTTTCATTATTGATATTTGACATGACATTGTGCACAAATATCAAAAGATATTTTTTAATTAAATGATGTTTTTTTCGAGATCATACCGAAAAGGAACGGCCCCACAAGTAATCACGTGAAAGAACCAAAATGAAAATAAATTGAATAATTATCATGATACAAAAAGTAATATTCAGATTATAATATTCTATCATAATTAATAAATCATTTTATTTTTTGATAAACTTTCAACGAGTATAATATATGCCAAATCAATATATTAATACAGTTCTAATTCCTGGACCGCGATTCCGAAATAGCTCGGAAATTTGTAAAGTAATTCTTGCTGAACTTTACGAACACATCGATCAAGGATTTCCAAAGTAAAAAGAGCTTTTTTTAAAGATACGACTTTTTGTTTATGATATTTTAATAAATAATTGTTTTTTTTTTTTTTTGCAGTTTTGCCACATTCATTCTCCTGAAGCTTTTACAAGGTAAGAAAAAATTTATTTTGATAAACATGAAGTATGTGAGTAATAAAATGTATTGGAAGCATGTTGTGCAAAAGATTGAGAAATTTATATATTTTTTATTTTTGATACTTAATATACGGTCTTTTAGTTTTGTTCCAATTGATTAATAAATTGCAATTCAAATTATTTCAATATAACAATATGCATTTTGGAAAATAGCCCATAAAAATGTAAATATTTGATATTTAATAAAAACATTTTCCTTTAGACTAAAATGATTTATTTTTAAATTTCAAATGGTTAATTTTATTCTAAAGAATAATAATTGTAGGTATTTTTTTTTTGGAAAAACATGTAATTTTCAAAGCGTTAAATCAGTATGTCCGTCATGGAGTAGTAAAACATACAAGTCTTTTAACTTTGCTGTAAAAAGTCGTCGAAATTGTGAATAAAATAGTTTACATTAATAAAAGTTGGCATTTATTACCTAAGCCCGTTCCGTCCATTGTCTTTCAACAGGCAAAGTTTACGAATTCAATGACATGGTTTGTTGAAAGTAGAAATAATATTATTGTGAAGGCACCACCCAACTCTCTGACCAGCCAAACTGTATTCATAGTAATTAAATGTCAATCAAAATTAATGAATTTTCCTTTACCTGTAAAATATTACAGATTACATTCCAATGAGACAAGATTTGCCTTCGCCAAAAAATGTAAAACACGAGTCTAGTATAACTTTTCTCCAGAAACAAGTTTAAAATATAAATATGTATAGGATAATTGAATAAATAATGGAATATGAACTGTTCTCAGCGACTGCCAGATTACGAAATGTGGCAATTATGGTGAAATTTATAACATCAAGAATATGACATGATTTTAACGTAGACTATGTTTATAATTATTTATGACTTTCGTAAAGCAATTTTGAAGACAAAAGCTTTTAATACTGGTCCATACTATATTATATTTTATAAGCACTCTAAACATTATATATACAAAATTTAATTATTATTGGTGACTGACTGTAGAGCAGCTGCAGCGTTAAATGTAATATTACTTAATACGGTTACAAAAATAATACTCAGGGATATTTTCATGTATTTAGTAACGTAAAATATTTTACGCAATACGTGTTTTCTTCAAATAATAACCGGTTCCGGTCAAAGGTTTCGTCTTTCGGTGTTCTATTGCACGGATACACTCAAACAGTAAGTTAACAGTTAACGTCGTGTAAAAATAGGATTAATATATATATATATATATAAATTAATATTCGTTTGTTTGTTTGTAGTGTTATATTAAGAGATGTATAGAGCAATGTAACAATTCCCAACAAGTAGAGCTGTCATCCACTACAAACTAAAATGAATTCTTTTCAATTCACAATAGAACATTTTTCAATATTGGTGAAAATATTAATGAATTGTTAATTTTAATTTAAAAATTTGATACAATTTAGTAATGCTATTCGACATACAATTATACAGTATATATATTATTAAAAAAACGCTCATTCTTGTTATTTGGTCAATAATTGCTTTCATGTTTTATTACATCAAAAAGATTTTGTTGAGATAAATCGTTTAAACACTTTAGTAATTTAAAGAATATTATAAAAAACAGAGTATTCATACAGTGAAAATAGAAAGACGAATAAAATAATAAATAATAATAAATAAATAAATAAAATATTTCAAGAGGATAAAAACGTGGCTAAAAACAACAGGTTTTTACATGACAATCACATCACAACACATGAACAAAATAATCAATTGTAATACGTATCTTTTCATCACGCAATCACTTAAATTTTATGGAAGCTGATTAAAGAATAAGATGCATCATTCAATTATTATTTATTAGACATTTTCCATCCGTCATACACGACACAGCTCAAATTCAACACGACCCACGACTCTTACTTCGTAATACCACGATAGCGTCAAATTATTTCCTACGTGCAAAGCACCGTTTTTCCTATCGTTTCTCCGCCTCAAAAAGAGTCCCTTAACAGATGTTTTCAATAATTTGTAAAAAAAAAATATTAAAAAATTTAAATTTTTATTAGGTTTATCTTATCATTACATTTGAATAAATTGTAAACTCTCATCCTGAAAATAAAACATATTTTGATAAAACTATGTAGTTTATTTAAAACTATTGCTTTTGTAAAAAATCAGATATATCACACGAATTCAACAGAACTCAATACAATGTTAGTACTGTTGCGTCTGTGCGACAGAATGCCCGAAGAAGACGAAGGGCAAAACACTGGTCATTAGTGACAAAACATATGGAATTGTTGAAAGTTTCAACAGTTAAAATTTGATGTTTAAATTGCATTAAGCACCTATATAAAATATCCTTAATTAATTTGGAAGTATGATAAAAATAACTTTCGACCTGAATGACGAGAATGTACGAAAAATAATGAAAGCCGCTGTAACAGATACGGGAAGTAAACGATGTTCCGGGCTCAAAGATGTTTCTAACCGCTGGCTTAAAAAGATGCAATTCCCGCATAAACGTTAAATGCCAAACACTAAACGAAACAACTTAGTGATCGTGTAACGAATACTCTTTTTCCCTCAGCGTTGAAAGTTCAACAGAGTTTGTTGCAATTGGAATAAAATTGCATATCGGTTGTACAGCAAGGCAAACTCGGTGCAGTTATTATAAAAATATTTTCTGTTGCATGATTAAATAATGCGGTTTCCGTGCATTGCATTGTGCTTTCGGTATTGCATCCGAGTAAATAATTTTGTTTAATGGCAATAGATATAAGAGAATCGAGTTTTGCTATAGGCATAACTAATTGTAAGAATTGACTACAATATGATCATAGCATGACATTCAAACTTAAAGGGTAAGATTTTTATTTATATGTAGTAAAAAATGAGAGACATGTTCATATTTGAATTCCTTTAAAATTAAAAAATATAGTTAGAATAACACGGTGAAAAAAATATCGGTGTAATCTAATTGTTGAAATGAAATTCGGTACCACGAGAATTTAGCTGCGGATAGTTTTTCCAAGTGAATTAAGAAAACACTTGTCGGTAATGTAGGACGAATTTCCGGGGAAATTCACGAGCCACGAGGCGGGAAAAGAGGGACTGCGAGCCTCTTCAACAAGTGGCGGAAGTGGTGTTACTACGGGAGGACTGCCCCTAATAAAGTCTGAGTGTGTAAATCTCCCTCTTACCCCCTTTTCTCTTGGCGTTCACTCGCTCGATCCATGCTGAGTGAAAAAAACTTTCCAGTTTCTGCTTGTTTTACCACTGCAAAAATTTTGTACAAAATACTAAGGGAGAATTTTTCTGTTTACTTAAAAGATGGGTACATTGTATTAGTAATAAACTGTAAATAGGAGAATAAAAAAGTAAAGTAAAAAATATCGGAATTAATTTTGTAAAGAAGACCAAATTTTATTGAGAAATTAATTTTCATCATTTGGTTTTTCATTCCATTTATGAATTTTCGTTCCAAGATATTGATGTGTGCTTCCCATTTATTCCTTTGTACTAAGCATATCGTACAAAAAAAGCGTAACAGGAATGATAAGTCAAACACTTATCCTTCCCTAACTCTATTGATCTTTTCTTTTTTGGTTAGGTAAGGTTGATTGATTAATTAACAAGAAGTTGCTGTAAAAATATCTATCAAGTAACTCTAATAGGAGCCAATTTACTTCACATTAGGAAGAGCTATGAACATATTTTATTTTTATTCATGTCAAATGTAAAATGATTGAAACTTTTAAAAACAGTGATGACAACTTTCTTTTTTTAATTTTTTTTTTTAATATTGTTAGTTTAATATTTGACTTAGTTTTTGTCAAAAACTCTTCTATTTAATATAAAAATAAAAAATACTTTTATTATTATAAAATATTCAATTCTCAAGCCAATAAGCTTCCACATATTTTATTTTATTTTAATTTATAATCTTTTTATCATTTTATTTTTAATATTTCTGTACAGATTTTTTATTGTCGTTGAAATATCAATACTTACTTATATCTTAAAAACGTGAACTATATCCGGATTGATTAGAAAAATGTATACGTATTTTTTTTCATTATCTTATCTAACGAGCATATTTCGTATTAACTGGTTGTAAGTTTCATCAAACTATCTTGCTTTCATGAAGCTAATATAACTTGATGACAGAAATTTTAAGGCAATTTATTGTTTGCATATGTTTATATATAATACATTTTATTTATTATAACTTTTCTATGACAACCAAAAAATATATATTACATAATAATCTAAATAAGTTTTGCGAAATAATATTTTTATTTGATACTTTTTTTAGTCTCTAATTCAATAATTTATTCCTATTAATAGTGATTATTTTACAAAATCTATCGTTAATATAACTCAGTTTTATATTTTATTCCATTCATAATTTTCTCCATTCAAATTATCAACTTGATCCTTTCACGGAGTTTTCTGAATGAAGAATTTATATGGCATAAAGTTCTTCAGATAATTTTGTTTCAACGTTTTGCTTCATTTCAAACTTCATTCATTTAGAGTAACTATTATAGGCTTGCTTTCATGAAATTACTTACGTAAGCTTAAAATTATTAATGAAAACATATCAACTTTTATAATCTTCTTTTGAATACGTAAAATCTATTAAATGTATACATGGCAGAAAACATTGGGGTAATTCGTTGAAATATATTTTAAGCTAATATTAACTCAAAGAAATCCATATAAATTGATTTATATTATTTAATAAAGACTCATTCGGGAAATTGAAAAAAAATACTAATGCGATATCAAAAAGAAGCATTTAAAATAAATATCATATTAAATTCGAATTATTGAAATTTTAAACATATTTAGATATTTACCACTGTCGATTTTGGTTTTGCTTTTCGACACCTTCGGGAAATCCATGTCATGGATGCAAGTCAAGTATAGGTTTCAATTATCAAATTTGATATGAAAATTCAATTAACCCTCAACCGATATCGTAAATTATATAAATACAAGACAATTTGTCTATAAAATATTTGTTGGATTAAATAAAAGAATATTTCATTTCTACTTTAAATTGATCACTTACGTTTTATTTTTGATAACATTTATAATTTTTTTATGTAAATTATCGACAAAAGAAAATTTATTTTGCAATAAAAAGAAATATTGAAGGTATGTAAGTTCATATCCCAGCAGTACTAGCGTAATATTTTTACATGTTCTGAATTATAATATAATTCCATAGAGGACAACAAAATAAACAAACTTTCCATATTTTTACCATAAATATTTTGAAACATTTCCCTTTCTTTGCAAAAACTTATGTCTTTTAAAAAGAAAATAATACCCAGAGGGTGAGAGAGTTTGTTGACAGATATCCGTTGAATACAACCACCTAATTGCAAAGACAGCCAAGGCTCGTGTGGGGTGGATGTAACCCCTTCAGGCCTCTCTGAAGCGACCCTTAAATATTCATATCCCATTCCATATGGGCAAACAGCTTCTTCTCTTTGACTCTATAACCCATACAAATCGCAACTTTTGTTTTGTCGGTATCTAATGGTAGTTGGGGACTAAAAGTAGTTTTCTCTAGACGTTCGTAAATAATGAAAGCAATATTGAGGCTTGCTTTATATTTGATAAAATTGATTAACAACTAACGTAAATTAAAAAACATTTTTTAATTGAATTTAAATAATTCTTTGTATTATTTAATTTACTGTATCAACTGAATTATTGAAACTGTGTACAATTCAACATGTTTTGTTAATCACGATTCTTGCCTAAATTTTAAGTTAACAATTTAACAAATTTATTTCTTACAATAAGCCGTCTGGTGTTTATTCTCAAAGTAATCTACATATTTAAAACAAGCTAGTAACATATATAAGTATAAAATTATCCAATTACATTAATGGTGGTCAATTATTGTGAAAACTTCTTATCAAAAGTCATCGCTGTAATAGTACCAAAATCTGTAATAAATTTTGAGATTATCTTTCAACAAAATAATTTTTATTGTAATCAAATTAGATGTCAATAAAACTATTTCAGATATATGTGTATATACCCCATAGCTTTAGATGATCTCTAATTTTGTTTTTTGTAGTGACAGTTTACACCAGAAGAGTCTTATTATTTTGTCAAAAATCGAAAGAAAAAATTGTGTGACGGCTTAACTATCGAATGATATTTAGGCGAAGTGATTTTATGATATATTACTAAAAGCTAAAAAATCAGACATTCTCTTCGATAAAAAATTGTATATTTTGTATCCATTCAAATATCCTTATGTTAATTGCAATATCAATAAGATATACCATTACCAGTTGGTGATGGTGAATAACTCGATGCAAATTTCAATATAGGTAGGTTTGAAGGTATTTTTTTTATGAAAAAATTAGCTCCCGTGTTTTTATTTTTTAGTTAATTACTAGATATGAAATGTTGAATTCAGTTTTGAATTAGAATATTTTGTTAGCAATAAAATCTGCAGTTAATTATTTTCAGCTTTGTTTACGGCCAGTTTAAAAATAATACTGTAATGAGTATTTTAAGATTTGTAAATTTTGTTGATATTTAAATGTTGAAGAGTTGAAAAAATCATTTCATACAAGATATAGTGCAATTTCAATTATATATGATTTCTATGCTTCTCGCCTTTCCACTCTAAGTCATAACCCTTTGGGATTGCCTTTTCAATTCCATAAGTTGGGTGTATGGTAGAAACTCGCTGCGGAAGACGAGGGGTCATACATAACATGTGACCAGCATAAGTTTGCATTAATTCATCATAAATCAAAGCTATTAGAAAACAAGATGGCACCGCATGTCGTACATCACGAGATGGCAATCGCAAAATCTTGCTAAATCATTACGCCTTAATGTCTTCATACTTTGTTTCGCTTTATAATAAACAATGGCGGTAGAATCGTTTCCTACTAATTTTCTATAGAGTACGGCGTGTAACATCATTTGAATGAGGGAATACAAAACATGCATGTAGTAAAAGAAAGAAATTTAAATGTATGTGTTATACAATAGAATCCCGATCTTAATTTACCGCATAATTCATTTCATTGAATGCCTCGATATTTTTTTTAGTTCCAGGCATGTACTTGTAAGAATCTATATTAAATAATTCCGCATTTATATTTCCACGATTTTAATTATTTCGATTCCCCATAAATATTACCGTTATTTCTAAATACTTCCTTTTCCGTCACTTACAAAGGCATTGCCGTCGTTTTTTTATTCTAAAAATGTGGATGAATCAGTTGGTAGTGAATATATAGATTTGAAGGCTATTCTTTTAAATTTAAATGTCAATCTGCAATAAAGCAAATCAGTTTTTAGTACAGTTTCCACAATATTATATATCAAAGGTTAATACCTGTGTCGTTCATAACGAGCAAAATTTAGTTGATTTAACATTGTGGTCTATTTATATAATACCTTTCCACCAAAAAGTGAAAGATAGCGAATTAAAAGCAAAACAACTTAGTTATAGGAATTTTTTATAAAAATATTTTTTCAATGATAGCAAAAAAACATATTTTATTTAAAGCTTTACCGCATTCATTGTTTACCGTAATTGTCGGTTATTCAAAGTCCCGTGGAAAACCAAAAACCTTAACTTCACATTATAAACAATAACTTATTACAATATGCGACCACTTTGAATAGTGCTTATAAACATACATTTTCTTTAAATATAACTAGTTTTATAGATTCGATTTATCACTTTTTTCCATTTGGAGGAGTAAATTTTGTAGAAAGGGGTTCAGGGATGATTAATAGATATTTTTTTTATTCTATGCACGCCCTTTCATAGAATAAGATAAATAGCAAACAGGTACTCAGTAAATTCAACGACATTTATGTATTTCAAACACAATCATAAATCAGGAAATCAATCGCAACAAAGTGTATATACAATAATTCGAGCCCGTGTACACAGCAGGCAAAAAGAACCACGATAACAATTGCAGGCATCGTGACTCTTTTCAATGATAATGTGGCATGCGCTAAGCTAACTACAATAAGCTAAATAATGCTTCAAAAATGTATGTTATTTCGTTTTGAATGTAATTTTTTTTGTATTTCTGTTTAAAAAAATGTTATTAACGACCTGGACTACACGACTGGCATCTTGACCATTTTTAACTTGAACCTTCACGAACTGGCTTGAAGTAACAGTTAGTTAATATTATAGATAATTAATGTTATTTTAATGCAAGAAAAATTTAAAGAAAGGGAGCTAAATTAAAATCTGCAATAATTTAATAATCTCATAAAAAATACAACATATAGAAAATTTTGATGGCAGGATTTTATAATCACTGAAACTTTATTGAGGAAAAAATTAAAAATTTGAAATTTTAGAGTAGTGGAATTAAGTACCTATAGACCGATCGCTATAACAGTGCGCCCGGAAATGCGGCGGCTGATGAAACTAAATTTGAAGCCCTTGGATAAAGCGAATGAACAGACCGCAAAAATGACAAATAAGAAGCCACGGTATTTATGAACATTGAAACCTATTGTAGATATAAGTAAAAGCATTTATGGAATCGTAGGGAATTAAAAAATTTTGAACTCTATCAACTTTTGTGTCAGACCGGAAATGCACACAGCGGTATGTTTTCACGCGCATCAGTATCGTGGTCGATCATTAATGACGATGAACTTTTTTAATGTAATGTGTACAATAAGGGGTTATCAGGAAAACCAACTCGTTTCTTTGAAATTGGTAGACTATTCAGCCGTACCATGTAAATTTCTTGATAAAGTAATTTCCATTAATTACCCACAATCGTTAAATTGGTATTTATTTTATTTTTTCAGTAAAGAAGACTTATGATTTTGTTCTTGTTTTGTAATATAATTATGTCATGTTTTTTTGCCATTTTTTGAAAAACTTCTTAATAGATTTTCAAAAGATTTTTCATACCTCTTGGTTCCTAAGCTTTTCTTCCAAAGAAAACACATTAGTAATTTTGATAGATGTATGTGAAAGTTGAAAAAACGAGAAATACTTTCAATAGAGTGCCGCACCAATTTACAATAATGTATTACATTTTTTAATCAATCAGAATAATTGAAAGCTTTTCCAATACAATATTTTTTTTTTATGTATATAGTCTATTATTATGCATACCCCTTATTTATATACACATGTCTTGTAAAGTAAGTCGTAGGGGAGTAAACTGGGGTAGGGGTTAACCGCGCAGCCTCAACACTTTGTAGGGGAATCCTTCTTGATGAGTAACTGACAAAGTTTCTCGCTCCCGAAGATACAGCGCCCGAAAGCTATTTTTGAACGAAGAGTAAGTTTTAAACTCATTTCCTTTGGATTGATGGCACATGACAAATTTAATCAAGAACGTGGAATAGTAAGTAAATTTTCAACGTCATAGAAATTTAGTATCATCAATTTGAAGTGTGAACAACAATTTTAAAATTGTAATGTTTTCGAAATTTATGCATTAATTATGACATATAATTTATGAAGGTGCTTGATGGAATTTCAATATCAAGTTTGAATCGTTACAACTTAGTACGATTCCACATGTTTTGTCACTAACGAACCGGATTTCGCCTTTCAGCATCTTCAGGCATTCTATCACACGGATGCAAGAGAACTGACTAAAACTGAAACGAAATTGAGTGAACTGCCAGTTCTGTTGCATCCGTGTGATAAAATGCCTGAAGATGCCGAAAGGCGAAATCCGTGTCGTTAGTGATAAAACATGTGGAATCGTACAAAGTTGTAACAATTCAAATTATGATATATATTATATTAATAATCAATGAAACATGAAGTATAAAAACTAAAAATCCATTTAAACTTATCCTAAAAATTAGAAAATTATAAATTTATTCCAAAAATCAAACTACGTTGTGTCCTCATTTTAAAAAAGTCAAGTGATCGATAAAAAATTCTATAGATGAATGCTATAAAAGAAAATGCTGTTAGATGTTAATAATATATAATCACTCTACATGTAGTAACTCAAAACTTGGCTAATTTTAAACTTTATGATATTTAATATTACTTTCTCCACAATATGTAATATATAAAAAATTTAACGACAAATCAATTATTTATTATGTATTCTAAAGTACAAACAGGATAGACAACATTATAAAGGCTTACAAAATACTACTTCAATAACAATGGACAGGATACAAAGCTCGTCTATTGAATAATTTATTGTTCAACGAATTCAGTCAATCAGCTGTATTCGAGTTATCGTTAGACTTAAGTATCAACTCGGATTGTGTTTTGATTCGATTATGTTTTGAGATTCCATAGAAGTAGTCGATAGTAAAAAAAAAACACGAAACCTTAGATGCAGGGAAAAAAATAGAATAACATTTCACGAGAAACGTTTTTATCTATATATCTTTGTTTCAATTTCTGATAACACTTCAATAGGCGGAAAGTCTATTGGAAATCCTTTCGACATTTTCACTGTAGGTAGACTTGATTTTTTTCGTTTGTTGAAAAGGATAAATGGATAAGATACTTTTTCGTGTCTTTGACGGTGCGCTACAGTTATCTATCTTTACGTTTTGGGGTCTAGTTGAATTCGAAAAGAGGCTTTTCTGACAATGGTTCGTTCGTTCTTTGCAAAAGATGCCTTCCTATATAATATACTGGCGCCATATGTATATTGGATAATACTTTTTTCTGATCGCATTGTATTCGATTTTATTTGTAAAGATGGTAAAGATAACACATACACAATTTTCTCATTTTATTATTCATTATTAACGTAATGCTCTTACGTGAAAAGCACAATGGTATTTCAATATAATGGCAGGTTTTTTTTAACAATGTCAGTTTCCGAAGTACGGAATAACTGTCTAAATATATAATAAAATAGTTTTTATATCAAAAATTTTTATCAAAATATTACAATAATTACGAATATGAATCAAATATTCTTTTAGAACAAGAATAACCATCTACCGAAGTAAAAATATCAAATTTAGCTCTAAAACGATATGATTGTGATGGTTGATAGCTATATTGGCTTTCACCACCTTTAGATGGTTCTAATGCCAATCTATCAACTAACATATCTAAAGTCACTTTTAACGTGTTGCTGTCACTTTTTACAGGAAAAGCTGTTAATTAAAATAACGAATTACATTTTAAAGTAATTTTTCAACAATTTTATATAATTTAGACCAGGATTGGTTTCGCTGATCACGAGGATTGTCATCTGACCTAATTTTATTACACATTTTATTTTATTATTTTCACATATGAAATGTTGTAGAGTTAAATATTTTGCAAATTATTGCTTAAATTTTAACAGGAGGTGAGAATGAATCTTTCGCTATTATATATATAATAAATAGATAACAACAATCACATCAAAAATATTGTAAAGCAAAATACTTTGATATTTTTACAATATTATAACGGAGATTCAATAAGTAAATTTAAAATATTTCGAATAAAAGTGTGTAGCTTTTTGCGTAAAATAACTAATAGTGAACATTTTTGTCTTTATTATTTTAGTATCGATAGTCACAATCATGCAGTGAGCTGAAGGTAAATTGCAATAATTTATTATCTAAATGAAAAATTTCAATTTGAATATTCAATATTTCCCTTTCATGTCCATTGCAGCTAAAACAAACATCATTTTGCAATATTTTAATTGTAGGACAAAGGCAAATGAGAATGCACAAGGCAGCACACAAATAAACCAAGGCGGCATAATTTCAACACTCGATGTTGTTATTATTTTAAAACTGAATACGTTATTGACTTAGCACTTTGTTCGGTTCGGTTTGGTTTCGACATTGTTCTTCGGGTCGTGATATATGGCTTTTTTACACCGCTGATGTTTCATATAGAAGGAATTTATTGTTTTCTATAGCCTGAATACAATTTAAAAATATTAATTAACTGACTATTTTATGCCTGTCTATAATTATGCTTTCATTTATGCATTTTAGGTCATCTCAGTAAAACGATGGACATTTTTTTCGTCACTCTAATATAATTACTAATGATTTAAATATGAATTGATATACTCTTAAATCAGTTTTTTATATAAAAAGCAATAATCTAAATCAAATCAAAACGTTTGCCAGACTTCTAGAATACAGGAATTTGTATAAACAGAAAAGTATTTTTTAGTTTTACACACTTTTGCAAATCAATAGTTTTTTTTTTTTTAAATATAGATCTTGACTGGCTAATAAGCAGCTATATGACTGTTTCCTAACTTAATATAATATTGTTTATTACTTGTATAAAATGTTTATTTTATTTGTATGAGATAACTATGACGTATGCTCATTTTCCGCAATAAAAATAAATAATTTGTATGTATCAATATATTACCCCAGTCCACCTAGAACTTTGGTTCGGAAAGATTGATGGTGCCCCCCCATTTTACCGATATTTCAGAATGGGTTTTTGAATAAAAAAATATTTGGAATCCCTGCATTTGGTTATTATCAAATTAACAACGTCACCAACAAATAAAATGAGCAAGTTTAAATATTTTTTACCATCGTTTAATTTTGATGAAAGACATCATAATAATCTCACAACAAATTAATAAGGGCCCGAATGTAGAGAATTATAAAAATTCTGTTCTTAATTTTCCAATCAAATAATTAAAGCAATTGATTTGGTAATGATTTATATAAACTTTGCGAATATTTTAAGGTATATTCCTGAAATTACGCAACACATTAAAATGTCGCCGAACAACGCTGTACAGCAAAGTTTTGGATTACAAACACTACGTTAAAGTATGAAAAATTTGACGTAATCAGTAGTTTGATATTTTACTACTTGGAGTTATATCATGTGATCGAGCAACGATATAAAGTGGAACAGTTTTTTTTATCATTTATTGTAAAAATCATGATAATGTTCTGTATATTGTTTTTCTGGTGACGTCTTCCATTCCGAACGTACACGCAAGGTTGGCAGTCACTAAATGCGGGATGATTTATTTCACGTCAGCATTGACGTGATATCGTATACAGTGTGGTTTATGGAGATTGATTCAATGTAAAGGTACAACATGACGTGCAGAATGGAATGTGCTGACTGTTTTACAGTGAATTGTCATTCACTCAGAAAATGTTGAGTGATTTTGTTTTTTTTATGTTCCTTGAAACACATTCGAAGTTGTACGTACTCAATTGAGCAACAACAATTGAAATAAAAGTTCTTTTATGGTCGAATCCACATGTAAAGTGATGAGTCAATAACATTCACATAACATTATACAGTGAGTTTCGGGCTTATTATAAGTATGAAAGTTACAACTTAATGTGATTCATACATTGTTAATGAGAAGACATAAAATGAATGACAATAATTACAGACAGATGTATTTAAATAGTTTTGTTTTGCCGGATACCATACTCATCCTTTCATCAATTTTGTAGAAAAACTACGTAACCTAAAAAGTCATTTGATAACTGAAGTATTTTGTGCATTGATTAGCTCAAGTTTATGAATATAGTAAATCCCCCATTTACACTAAAGTTAGGACAGTGAGAATTTTATATGAAATCAAGAATTTTGTTTTTTTTTCCGCATAAAATGCATAACTAAGAAAATTTTATACAACTAAAAGTTTTGCAAAAAAATATATATGGACGAAAATGCATAGCGCTTACAAAATCCAGCACACAGATAGTCGTCCGGATATACGTGTATAACCTGGTACGCGTTGAATACACAGACGCTAGCCAACATTTGACTGTATGCACCGCACATACGGCCGTCTGGCTGTTTGTGTGCAGCCAGGCGATCGGGCAATTGGGGGATTTGCGGCGAATATTTAAAGCCAGCGCGTAATTCGGAGTTGTGTAATTAGGGGTTCCACAGGGTAATGATTTCTCAATTTATTTTACACTTGCAATTTCAAGATAATTAATTATTCAGTTATACACTGAATCTGAAAATATATCCAATATAAAGCCCTCCTCATTGAGAATAATTTTTAAAATACATTCATGATACAATTTTTATGTAATGTTATGTTTATTTTTATAATCTCTTTGTCGAAGCTTTCGTCACAACTCATAAAATAACTAAAACAATGCGAATATTTTATATGATCTTAACTATTGATCAATAGATTCTCATTCTATATTTTGTTTTCAATGTTGTTTTCTACGTGATTATTTTTTCAATTGACACTCAAGTAAAGGATTCATTTATGTCAATTTCTTCCTTATGTATGCTGAGTAACGGAAGCGGTGAAGCCGAAACCAATCAGCCAGATTTCTCTCCACGTTTTCTGTAAGTAAAGCAAATATGATGTCAATATTTGTTCTGTTGCGCAGTGGTGCAAGAGCTTTCCACACTCGACTGAGCCTCCGTTTCAATCCCACGCAATGCAAACAAACATATGGATTGATCAGTGATTAAACATTGACTATCGTGGCATGTATGGATGATTTCTTGACAATGTAAATGCATGCACGACGTTGCACTGCTCCCACTTTACCTGGGAAACGATAATCAGTTTTCGAAATTGCATCATTGTGTTAAATCGATAGAAGATTTAAATTTTACACATTGTACCGTATTGATTATAAATGTCGTAATATCTATCATTAAAAAAAGCTCTCCATTCATTCTTTGAGTTAGGATTTTATAATGTAAAATTTAGCTGGATACAATATATGTCTTCAATAAACAATCACGAATATAGTAAATAATATTGACAAAAGATACTTTATGAAATTTCAATAACAAATTTGAATTGTGAAAACTTTACACGATTCCACAAGTTTGTCTACATTGAATCGAACAAGGTTTCAGCAATTCAAATTTGAATCATGAATATGTTATATCGTCAGACGTAAATCGATAAACGATAAATTTATGTTGTTTTAATAGAATATAATATTTTAATTATAAAAAGCTTCGGGTATAAAAACTATTTAACATATTCTCTGCATAGCCACGTTAAGAATATTCCAACACCGACTTTTTATAGTTGGCGTTTATGAAACATACGGAAATATTTCATCATGATAAATTTGGTTACATTGCATTCCAAATATTAACTTATACACAATAGTTTTAACTTGGGTTAAGGAGTCGTTAAAACAACACGACTTTTAATCACACTCCTTCAAGTTCAAATTTATTGTTCTTAAAAATAACAACGTAAGCTTCTATTCAAATGAGAATTAATGATATTAAGAGTGGAAAATAACCACTTTACGGATACTTGGGTAGACAGCAATGCTGTAACGGTCAATGCTGAATTTTTTATGATTTCTAGAGATCGTTGTATTGTTTCAATGCATCTTAAAATTAATTTTTATGACGATTTATTTACTCTTGTTCATTGAGATATTTTTGAAAATAGTCTAATCAAAAAAGAAGTCGGAATCGCTCATCTTTCACGACTCCGACTCCACAATCCTGGTTTTAACACTGCTTTAACTTCTATATTTTTGAGTATTATTTATCAACATAATGAACTTATATGATAATTTTGTCACAAGACGCGTGGAACATGTAAGCTTTCAAAAAAAAAAACTATTAAAATATTAAGCTCAGAGGTTCAATGTAACATATCAATAATAAACATTGATATCATATTTTATTTGGTATCTCTATGGATATTATCGTATACGAAGAGTTGTAAAGGAAGTATGGTTTTTGTATTCTTATATAATATATTTTTATCAAACGTCCATGAGCTTTTTTGTTAGAGTTTATATAATACCAAATTTGCATTTTATATATAATATTTTCTTGGCTTAGTTTGGCGTACAAAGATTGATGCAAGTGGTACGGAAGGAAATACGAAAATAAAAAAAGATTTATTTCTGTTCGAATATTTTTCAGCACAGGAAAAAAAATATATTTCATGTTCATAAACTATACTTTCATAAATTGTATATGTACATTGAATTATATATACGTGCGTTCACTATTTCCTAGTGTTTATGGTATATCAAAAGGTCACTTTTACATGACGTAAAGATAATTATTTATTGTACGTGCAACATGGTTCAACAAATGTTTCTGAATTGTAACATTATTGCGTGATTTATCGATATCTTAATGTGTCATCGAATTAAAGTGAGCTGCATTTGCCAAAGTGAGAATAGAAAATTGCTAGCGAGAGGTGAGTTCACTAACAACACCCGTAGTAAACCGTATCGTTGTAAATACATCGAGAGGTAAACACAAATAAAATAAATTTGAGGTAATTTGTAATACAGAGAAGTACTTAAAAATATAAAACTCTTTATCTCCTCAAAAATTTCAACGGAGCTGTTCTACAGCAAAGCAATTCACAAAAGTAAAAATCCCAAATTATCTTAGACTGGGATTAAAAAAGTCGATAATTAAAACGATACTCGACTTTACAGTAATCACTATGAAAAACGCGTCATAATATTTCTAAGGGTCATCCTGTACATAAAAAATCTTTCAATTAATTCAGCGAACTAATCTCAAACAATATCGTAATTCACATAGATTGCAGATTTTCTTGATTCCTTAGTAGTTTGATGATTTTCGGTTTGTAATAATAACTTATTATACAGTTGCATTGCTTTTAAATGTATTTTTTAAGCATATAAGTTGGTTTTCCCACCTTCGCCCGTTATGTGTATGCAGCTGTTGTTACACGGCCGCCTTCCATAACGCAATACTAATAAAAAGAATCGATTTTACTCCTCATATTCTTGGCCCAATACAGAGCTGCACGGATCGATCGTTAAACCATGCACTATTGTGCTTAAAAGAAGAGAAAAAATAAGAAAGAAAAAGAAAATGTGACTTGCTCAGCCACTTAGTCTACGTGATATTAGGTATACTGTTTATCTGTGTACTGAAAATCCGCCGTGGCGGAAGGGTTTAATGTGCTACGCGTTGAATCTAAAGACGAATCGAGAATGTCTCGTTCCCCGTATGATCTTGCAAATTTATCGAATGCCTCAAAGTTGGCCTTGGTTGATACTAAGTCAGCGTGGCCTATTGGGCCCGTATGAGGACGGACCACAGCAAACAGCTCTGTTCGTTCGGCATTCATCTCGGGGCAGTCCCACAGTACGTGATTAGCGTCCTGATGGTTGTGTCTACAAGTGCAATCCGGCCTTTCAACCAACTTGCCCAGCCCAAATAGTTTGCCGTTGAACATGCCATGGCCGGTTATGAATTGGCAAGCCCAGTGTCCAGGTGAAAGACATTTCACTTCGATCCTCCAGGTTACGTTTGGGAAGAAAAGATATGTTTGGCGACCTTTTGTGGAAGTAGACCACCTAGCCTGCCAGGCTGCCAAAACTGTTCTATACGCCAGCTTTTTTACAAATGAACGATAAGTGTGAGTGCCTGGTATGTTTTGCAGAAGGGGCGGCGTCATAGGGACGTCCTCGATATTTGTATAAATACCCTTTAGAAGAAAATTTATTGCACCGCGTACTTGTATGTGCAGGTCCAGCGGTAGTACACCAGCTAGGACCGGTAAGCCATCCGAAGTAGTCCTGTACGCTTTAGAGAGTGAAATCAGGGTATTTTTTTTAAGCAAAAAGAAGTATTATTTTAATGTATATTTAACTTTTAAAGTGTACATCGTTTAAGATCATCATTCAGGCTGCAAAAGTTTAAGTGAATAATTTACCAATCAACTAGACGATCAACAAAAACAAAATAAGGTCTTTTTCTCAAGTAGACTATAAAAGGCATTTTTTTAATATTAATTTTATCACTGATAGATATTTTAATGATGTGAATATCCACCATCGTTTTATGAAACTATATTATGTAGACAATGATCATTTAAACAAATACCCTTTTACTTTTCAGATATATTATGTATTGAAAAACCATTAAGCCATTAGATGTATTGATTTATATATCAACTATTTCATTTAATAATTAATGCTATCGACTGAAGGTGCTTGATCGAATTTCATTATAAAGTTTGATTTGTTTTGTCATTAAGGACCCGGGCTTCGGTTTTCGGCATATACAGGCATTCTATCACACGGAAGCATGTCAGATCTGTTACATCCATGTGATAGAATGCCTTAAGATGTCGACGGCAAAACCCGGGTCGCTAGTGACAAATATGTGGAATCGTTCAAAGTTTCAACAATTTTAATGTTTCGATGTTCATTTTAACAGGAAAAATATTTTTGATGAAACGTTGACTTACTTAATTTTTGTGGTATTTGAAAAATCAAAAAAATATTATTTAAATATATGAAAATGATTATACCTTATAAAACAGATTCGTTAAACTAAGG
Organism: Himalopsyche japonica; assembly: GCA_028555115.1. Classification (NCBI taxonomy): domain Eukaryota; kingdom Metazoa; phylum Arthropoda; class Insecta; order Trichoptera; family Rhyacophilidae; genus Himalopsyche; species Himalopsyche japonica. The sequence continues at coordinate 113,011 of JAHFWJ010000006.1, read as the reverse complement.
CTTATATAAATATTAACATTATATTGTATAATATTAAGTTCTATTGAGATACATTAATCATGTTATTAGTAACAAAAAACAAGCAATTATACTAGAATCGAATTCTCATCATTGTTAATAAGCATCAACGAAGTTCAAATTTATTTCCATATCTCGAAAATAATGAAGTCGTTATCTAAATGGCAGATCTATTACCAAATAACTAAATAATTAATTTAAAAACCAAAAAGGCACGTTCATAATTAAATTTATTTTCGGATGTTGTACAGAAAATAATTACATTATTTAAAATAGGATGCATTTCTAATTTATTCTCCAAGGACATCAAATCGAGAATCTTATTGTTTTCGATATGTTGTATGTAGGATTGCGCTCAACCGTTCGATACAATCGTGTAACAAACTAACATATAGAACTTCGCAAGAAAGCGTGAGTGCGTTGTTATAATATTGCAATCATTTATGTATAATAGACATGCTACGTGAACCTACCATATCATATCACATCAGATTTATTACAAAAATGTATTGAAAATTATTGTGAGCGACGTTGGTTTTAATGAACAACTACACGTAATATACAAAACCTTTGCGTCACGTAAATAATAGACAAGATAATAATTATTTCAATACCCAATAATTCATCAAACAATTTTCTGACAGGCGCTTAAAATCGATAGCTTAATAACACGGACATATTTCGTCTCGTTCACTATTTTGAAATTCATATTTGTGGTTGGCACGTGTTTAATTATTGTAATAATATATTTTTTAAATATATATACTGTCAGTATTGCCTCTAATTGTAGATACATACAATCTAAAAATATTCATTTATACGCTTACATTTAGTTCTTTACTTCAATTAATTACGGCAATTTGTATATTCTGGATATTTTTTTAAGAAATCGTGGACGTGATTTGTTTGTTCTTCCAAAGTGTATAATCAGTCTGCCAATGGGGATGCCAATGGTAAGAGCATTAACAATATTAACAGTATTGCTTCAGATGTCAACATATTCCATGTGGACGAAAGTGAGTTCAGGCGAATACAATTTTTCAGTTAAAGTAGATGTTTCATGAGCTTGCTTGGTTGACTTTCTTGCAATCCTTATTGTTTGTTTTGTTGTTTATTTGTTAAATTTTTAACACTAAATGTTCAAATATTTTGACAATGCAAAAGCAATGAATTTGTAATTTTTTAACGTGTATAAATAAATAAATAAATCAAATCATATTTTTTTACAAAGAGTAACGGGTACAGTCGTCAGCCACATTCCATAGAAGGGTCAGTCAGAAGTAAAATGCCAGAAATATGTATTCAATGGTAATGTATAGAACTTCCATACATGTCATTAATTAAAGTATTATTATAGGTCATATCATATATATATATATATATCATATATATATATATCATATATAAATATAGATCATTATAGGGCATTATTTGCTGTATTTTTACACCGTAAAATACACCGTTTGTTACTATTTTTTATCAATATCAACGATGGTGATACATAGTATATTCGAAAATTATACAGTCGAATTTTTATTTCAAAAACAATCTTTAAGGTTTTAACTGTCACTTTTTAGTGGAAAGACATTATTATTGAATAATAGAATATAATGTTTAGTACTATTTCCTAAGTTTTATATTGTTAAGATCAGGACCGGTTGCGCTCAAAGAGAGAATTATCAACAATCATTCACTGATCTCGATGAAATGAAATTATGGCGTTAGTATAAAACATTTTGTTTTCTTATTCCTACACCTAAGTGAAGTTTAATAATTTATAAGAGTAAAAATGTTACCCATTACTGTTTAGTATTTAAAATATGAATTCAAAAACAACAATAAATATGCTTTTAAAATATTAAAAAAAACGATAAGCGTAGGTTCACTTATGAAAACAACATATTCCCTTAACTGACCGATCTCTTTATATTAGACAAATGTAAAGTCAATTTGATTGCAACTATGTACATAGAGATATACATAGAGATGCCGAATGGTAGAACACGGTTCGTGGGTGATAAGGCATGTAGGAATACTGAATATAAGCGATTAAAAAAAAATTCAAGCATAATCTGTCGGCTTCTTTGAAATAAGTTAAAAACATTTTATTAAGAACGTTACATTTTTATCTGTATAATATCATAAAAATATCATATCTGTGAAATAATATTTACAACAGTTTACTTTAATCGGTAGCACATAAAAGGTGTACACCATGACTGTGAAATTATTTTTATTACTGGTATACAACAAAATAATTTACTGCACCACTCTCGTTTTTTTTTTTTTTGAAAATCAATAAAACTCAACCATTAATTATTTCTTAGATACTAATTTGTTGTGTTGCTACCCATTATATATGATTTTAATGTGTTCGGTTCAGCGCAAGACCATAAATCATGTGCGTGTTTTTATGTCGACGGCGATTTCAGTGCGTCGGCAATTTAGTTATTAAAAATCTAAGAACCCGACTTTTTTCTTTCGTTCATTTGACTCATAGTCAGTAATATGTCTTGACAGTATTTTTAACCACTTAAACGCCAATTACGAGTAAAATGCAAACGTCATTACGAAGACATTTATAATAGTATAATAGTATGTGTTTTTTTTTTATTAATTTTTAAGCAGATACATGTATAGAATTTCGATAGATTGATGTTAGGATTTTCAAGGACATGGTATCCAAAGGATTATTAGATTTGTATATAAATTGGTAGCTTCGTAATAAATATCAAAAAGATTTGTCTACTAGAAAGATTGTAGAAATTTCTTCTTTCACATTTCTAAATTTGATAAATATGATATATGTTTCAAGCCTTACGTTAAAGATTTTTCTAATAAACATTCGATTTCCTAACTTTTTAGTAAATAAAAAAATGTTAAAATTGAAATTAAAACTGTACATAAATAATGTTTTCATTACTAAAAATGCTTTGAATTAAAAAAGAAACAGTAAAAATAATTATGAGAATCATTTCTTAAGTATCATAAAAAAAAATTTTGCTTGAGAAATCTTTTTCGATAACCTATTTGTTTAGATATTTTCACAGCAAATTTCTTTTGACTTTCAAATATTAAAAAATAAATGAATAGATTCATGATAAAACCTATGATGAAGTAATATTTTAAGATTTTTCTTCGCTAAATCTTAACCTATTATAGGCATAAATAATGTGTTCTAAATTTTGGTTAAGTAAGAGTGTTATATATATTTCTATAGCCTTAAAAGTTTTGTGTATTCAAAACAAAACTGGTGAGTCAATCTCAAGCACTTATCGGTGATGTTATCACTGTTTATTGATTTAAAATTAAAACTTCATAATTTCAATACGACCGTTAAAATCAGCCTCCATTTTATGGCTTGTTTAATCTCTCAAGGTGACCTCGATCGAATTATTTATGACATTATCCAATACAATGGGAAGCAAAAGTTCTAGCCCCCGCGGCAAACTTTAAAAGTCTGAAAACGCTATTATTTTATCACAATCCATTTTAATGGCCCTACATGAATATTAACCTCAGGCAATTAATCAAAGCCGGCAGTGGAAATAATATAGACAATTTTCAATAAGAAAATAAATATAGTTCGGAATGTGGTGTGGTCAGTGATGTTAGAATCTAAGGCGCAAAATTTTGTTAATAGGTGGTAATCTGTTTTTTTTTACACAAGTTTGGGAAATTTTCGATATATAACATATTATTAAAAAAATCACATTTAATTTTAATTTCTCACACTAAAGCGGTCTTTTTGAGAGTATTTACACGAAAATAACTAATTCACATAAATAAATTCTATAAAAACTACAAGGGAAACTCTCGATAACAAATATTTCAAAATTGCTTCTATTTTTATCATTTGATTTTGATATTGTGAACCATTGTTTTAGGAATTTTTCAAGATTGAAATCATTACGATTTTTTTTAAATTCCTGATACAAAGTAAGTTTATTTCTTATTATTTTCGTGTAAGTACACTTAAAAAGACAGCTTTGTTATTTTTTTTATATTCCGCATGAAACATTTAAACATTTTCTCTTCTGAGAATTTAAAAATATTTTGAAAAACAATTCAGACTATTATATTAATATTTAAATAATCGTCCGAAGATCATTTTTTACACCATTATTATCAAATACATCAACAGTTAAGAGACATTAACTGTCAGTGGTGAAATATTTACATTATCAATTGAATCGAATTCACCGTCAAAATTGAACATTCGTTGCACTGTCGGTACAAATTCCCTGCACCTAAAGAAATACGTATTATAAGCAATAAAAAAACACTGTCGGAACAGCGATTGGTTTTAGTCTTATTTTTAAATCCGGATACAAGATAAAATTCCATTTGAATTCACAAAAAAACAGTTTGTTAAATTATAGCACTGACCCTGTCAAAAATATGTTTGTTTTTTCAACATGTATAATTGCCGTCACAACTGGAGCACACTATAAAAAATCTAAGTGTATTTTCACGAGAATACAGCTGTTGAGTCGTGACTCTAAATGGTTGTATTGTCACTGTGGGGTTCGCCTTACAATGAATGATTTATGATCGATTAGGGAGTTATTTTGGTATGTTTTGTTATCCTTGCCGAAGTATTTGAAGGTCGACTACCGATTGTCATTATCGTTTTGGGATATGTGAACTTATCACGCCACCAATGAGATATGCGAGATGTATAAAATGGTATATAAAAATGACACAGTAATAAAAGGTGTTTTTTTCAGAGTCTACAGCACTAAAATGTAAAGACATTCAAGAATATTGAAATATAGATGAATTTGCTTTGTATGTAGATAACATAATTAAACTTTTGATAATTACAGAATAACATTTTTTTAGATTAAAGGATTTTTAAATCAATACCAGGGCTGTAGAGTCTTTAAAAAAAACACGACTCCGATCACGATATTGACCAACATCCCGACTGACTAAAAAAAGTTTTTTTGACAGATTTTCCTACCGTTTCTTTTTATGTGCATTATATTAAAGATCAACGAATCAATCCGATAAATTGTTCATTGGGATAATTTTCAAAATCGTCTCATTGAAAAAGTAGTCGAAATAGCTCGTTTTTCACGACTTCGACATCGACCAAAAACACGATTCCACAGCCCTTAATAAATCATACTAAAATAAATATTTCATTAAAAGAATGTTAAAAACATTATACAAACATATATAATATAATTTACGATATCGACTGAGGATCGTTGCTGTTATTTATGCATCTTCATGCATTCTATCACAGATGCATCCATTTCTAGTGCATCCATGTGATAAAAGAAATCCGTGAGTGATAAATTATATACATAATATGTTCTTAGCGATAATGTAAATTAACAATAGGCAAATCTAACAAATAGAACAATGCAATCTTTTGACTCGTGCAGATGTGTACAGTTCGACGACGTCATACTGTGAAACTAATTTCGACAAAATAATGTCAATATTCGATGTATGATTTGCCCCCGAAAAAATAGCAGACAAGTAAATGCAACGCTTGTCCTTCGTAGCGAATGTGTTAAAATAGGTCGCTTTGAAATTCCTTAGCTAAATTTTTTTTTTCATGGCTATATCGTGGATATTCAATGTCTTCTTTTATTTCAGTGCGAATAGTAAATACCTCGACGTTTTTGATTTCATTTCTTTACAATTAAATTTTAATTCCATCATTATTTCTACGAATAATGAATTTTACTTTATATAAACTGATTGACAAGTTAATTGCTTCAAATCTGTTAGAAGTCTTTGCTACGATAAATTAAACACCTCGCCTTTATGGGTTCTATGATTTTTAAACTCTTTTATGTTAAAATAATTTCCTGCAAAACATCATTTGTATTATATTATAGTTTCAAAAGTCAAGCAACACATTTTGACATCAAGGAATACAGAATTGTGCGTTGGTGTAATAAATTTAACCTGATTAATCAATCAAAATTTTAACATTTCAAAACAAATCGCTGCGGTTATTTCCTGCTATTTCAATTATAATATGTATTTACTTACAATATTTTAGACGATATATTAATAGAAACTTCATATTTATTCGACACTTAAAAATATATCTTGAAGTTTTTTATATAACATATATAAATTATGACATCACTATGTTATAGCGTGCTTACACGTTTAAACGCTATTGAATTTTAAATGTTTTTCAAAATAAAACTTTTAATACGTGTGTCAACCTATCTGTCGCAAGAAATTATTTCAAACGTTAAATACCTGCGACGTAAAATTTACAGTACATCAACATCAATATTACGCAAACGTCTCAATGGCCGAATGTTATCGCCCTCTATCCATTTAACTACAACATATATATAGTTCAAAATCGATGAAACAAAACTTAAAATGAATACTGTTTTAACATGTAAAATTGATTAAATGCGTGTGTTTGGAGGTGAAAATTTCATGGGAAATAAACTGAGCGGTGAACCACTAGTTGTTTTAATATCAGTAGTAATTAAAAATTAGTTTCTGTAAACGGACTCATTAATTAACGAGAGATCTTATCCCCACATCCATAAATAAGAAAAAATCCAAACCGTTTTTTATTTTTAAGCTTAGAACTAACATTATCGTTTACCTAAGGAATAAAAAATCCCACAAAATTCTTCACAAAAATGCTTCTCAAATCCGCAAATCAATTATTACAATTAGTCACACACCTAATCGAATATAATAGCTATCGATTAGTCAGAACTATAGTTCTGAAGAAGTCGTGAGCCGAAATAGCTATCAACGATATCTTATAAAATTTTGTAGAACTAAAATACATTTCTATTTTTCATCGTGTTATAATGGAGTTCTACCACGTAAATGCCAATTCAATCAATATAATTTAAATTTTATCTGAAGAAAATATTTAAAAAAAACACTTAATAATTTTGTATAATTTTAATTATTAAATAACATCGCTTTCTTGTGTAGAAATTAACATGGTAATTGGTAACCAGTATTCAACAGAATGGTCAGAACCCGCCGTGATTAATGTTATTTTAGTCTGACATTCAACAGATATACGCTTGCAATAAAAGTTAAACAAATTGTACCAAAGTAAACATTTTTTCTTATGTCTAATGTAAAATTCGCTACAATTAATCACAAGAGCATATGCGCTTTAAGCTTAACAAAATACGCATAAATCGTATTCGCTTTCCAGCCACAGAAATGAGTAACAAAGCCTTACGTTTATTTGACCAACGTAATGGCGTACGTCAATCACCAATAATAAGTCTAAGTGAAGATGTAAGCAATTGAAGAAGGCGGTGTGCGTGATTTATTAAATTTAATTACAAAATAAAACCTTGGCCGTTGAACTTAGATATGTTTATTTTGAGAAAAAACTTTTCGTAATACATATGAGAAGTAAAAGCGAACGATCACGGATGTTAGCATTACAATCAACATTTGAAGGCAAATAAAACGTTTTTTGATATTATTCAAAAGCCTACATTAAAAAGTTTTTAATTGACATATTGGCTGAAAATTGCGTTTTAGTCGTAAAAGGTTGTATTTCCCACGTTCTACCGTATATTTTTATTTACGATTCATATATTGTTAAATAAATGAGTTAGTTGAATTCCAAAATTCTGGCTTCACACTCTTTTTATCAATTTATTTTAATATTTAATAAAAAATACTACAACTTTTAATAACCGTCTCACAATAATAATACACACGGAATTTTTTTTTTTGGAAAAGATTGTAACGTCCAGTCGATCTTTCTTTTATTTTTTTTTAATGAGAATTACAAAACATATACATTGCAAAATTGAAATGCTCGTATCTCAAAACAAGGCCAAGTGCAATTAAAACCGTTACAAAATACGGTACAGAATTTATAAAATAAAATCCATGATATTTTTATGTCTGATAACTTTGCAATTACAAAGGTTGGCGGTTTTAGATTTTCTCAATGAGATTGAATCTGAATAAATATAACACAATATAAAAATAGTTTATATATATATATTATAAGCGAGCCCTCCGAAAAATATATGGTATTTTTGGAAACCTCTGTCATGAAATTTTTTGATCTATGACTAAAAAATGTAAGAATTAAATTATATATTGAATATAGACTTTAAAATAACTGTCGTAAGCTGATGATGCTTAGTGAAAATATGAAATCTGGACATGTTGGTACAAAGAAAAAATCATATGAAAAAAAAAATATTAAGTATAAATACGAATATATGATACCTATATAAAAGTATCATCATCTATACAGAAAGCCTGTCAATCAGGGATATATGAACTTGTTTTAAATAAATCGATGATATTTAAATTTATTTACTAACCAAATAAGCTACATAATAAGTTGCTCAAATATGGTAAAAATATTCAATATCAACGAATGAATGCATTTAAATTTTGTTAGAAGATTCTTATTGTGATAAACATTTTTATTCCTAAAATGCTTCATTTGCATATTTGCTTGAATTAATAAATCTGACTGCAGTCGTAGACAATGGATATTTAGAAATAAACATTTTTGTATACATAACACAGTACACGTCTAGACCGTAACGGTGATCAAATAGTCCTGAAAATAGATTAATTATGAAAATAAATATTTCTTTTACTAAATTGCTTTAAAATATGTATATGTAAGCAATTCGTTTTATTTATCTTTAGAGAGACTAAAAATAATAATTACAGTGCAGAATCATATCATCACCAAACAATTACGTAGATATTTCTATGATTATGACTTTCAGTTGTTATGTCGACCAGTTGTCTTCAAAATATTTCAGTGGTGTACACTTACTTAATTATATAATAAAAATAAATGTTTACTTCAATACTTTAATGCATCGTTTGCGTTAGATCATTGTTTTCTATTTGTTAAGTTTTCTTTGGTTTGTAATAAAGCTTCGATACCTTTGTTTTCAGTTTAAAAAATGATATTTCAATCAATTTAAAGATTTTTGATAAAATACATGGATGTTTCAAAGTCTATCAGACTCATATGATCCTACAAAAGAGACGCAGTGAAATTCATTACTCTTTTCCTAGCCTTAAACCTATTTCCACTCTCTCTTCGAAAATGTTACTCGGGCAACTGATTAACAATCAGTTCTTATATAAAACTTTTGTTGAGATAATCACATATAGAGGAAATGTATGTTTGAAATCAATAACTGATTTTTTCATTTACGATCAATATCGAAATACGAATATGTATTGTAAGCTATTTCACACAATATGTTATTCCAAGTTACTCGCAAAACCGTACGAAATCATATTAAAAAAGGGTTTAAGCTATTAATAGCACACACATCTTGATAAATTAATAATTAAATAAATGCTGACGGACCAAACTTTGTTTGTCTTATAGTTATTGCAAGAAGTAGTAGAAATGTTATTAAAATATGCATAGTTTTTGGTTAGGCTAAGGAGTCGACTCCAACTCCGACATTGACCAGCAACACTACTCCGACTAACAAAAGGTTATTTTTGTTGTATATTTCTTTCTAAATTTTCTATTTATGTGCATTTAATAAAAGATCAACCAAAAAATCATGCAAATTGCTTTCTTAGATATTTTTTTTAAAAATCGTCTAATTGAAAAAATAGTCTGAGTTGAAGTCGTTCGTTATTCACGACTCCGACTCCACAGCAATGGTTTTCTGATAAAAGAATACAAAGCAAGGAAAAAAAATATCGTTAATATCACTCGTCAGCCATACCGAATTTTGCTTTTAGGCGCCTCATATTGTCTATATATGAGGCAAGATTTTTCTTTTTAAATCTGGCCAGTGTTAAATATAAAATTGAGCCCGTGTGGTAGCCTCTCGGGTGGTTACGCGTACCCAAATTTGTTGAGCACTGGTCTAGACTAGTCTCAAGTGAAAACTTTAATCTATACTTAATTAAAATCTTTTTATAATCGTACTTAATAAACTCTTGCTGACAATGCGATGGCATATAAAACTAAGCAATTCGTGATACTGATTAACTGCGCGTACTTAATCACTTTCGAGCAGGCGTTGAGTTTATTAGCATGAGCGCTTAGATTCTTGATAAACATCAATTAAATGAACAATTAGGCTTAGGGTACACAATTTGTAGTAGTGTAGTTTAAACTCAATAAGCTGAGACTAATAACACGTTTTGCTACTCGTAACTCGCAAAATTAATGAAGTAATGGCAATACATTTTAGATCAAGTAAGTAAATTGAATTTTGGATCTGAAAGCTACATTGAAAGTTTGGAAATCCCGTCTAACATTTTAGACTTACGCAATTACTAACCATTAAAACTATTTTAAAGTATACCGTGATTTTTCATTTACCTTTTAAAAACTGTGTCTCTAGGCTAGTGATGGCGAACTGTTTTGATAAATGAGACAATTTTTGTTAATTATTTTTTCTTGGTTTCGTTCAGTCAGTAGAGAGTGGTTGAAGATTACTTTATTTAGTAGTTGGTACTCACTTTCAAAATGTTGTAAAAGTTTTCTAGCATTCTTGATTTGTTGTTAAAAAAACAAGCTTATAAAAACCGATACGTGGATGATTTAAAAAGCAATAATCCGACACGCGGGTCTTAGGTTCGCTATCATTTCTCTAGACAAATTTTTATCGTGTTATTGCAGTAGTATAAACTTATAATAAATAATTCTCTGTATTTCGTCTGCTCTTATTGTCAAAAATATGAATACAGAAGCTTACAACTTTCTTCATTTTTATAAAAATATATTTTTCTGCTTATTTCATAAATTAATATATAATAATATAATGGTCACAACAATTTTGGCTCATCGCTACAATTAGACGTTGGAATTGAGTTTTTTAATTGACAGTCAATGTAACAATTATTTGAATTATTCATTGTTGAAAATTGTTTAATTAATAATAAAGATTTCGTTATGATAACAGACAATCATGTGTATATATAAGGTTAGAATTAGAATAAGAATCGCGTGAGTAATGAACTTTCTACCTGTATAATATAATAAATTAGAATACTTTTTTTGTCCTCCGTTTTCCCTAGTAGCATAATTAAGTTGATCAAGTATAATGAACACATTAAAGAAAATTAGAAAATAGAGATACCATCTCTACAGTATAAAATAATTACTACGGAAGCTACATTGCTACCACCATAAAGATTAGTATATTATCACACGAGATATAAAAAAATATAACCTGTGATTAAGATTTCTAAAAGTTCATAATCGATTAATTTTAATGAACATTGCATTTTTTTTAAATACGTGTTATGATTTAAAATGAAGTTTAATACGATTTTAATTAGAAATATAATTAAATTTAAATCATAAATATGCCTATCGTACTAAGTAACGCAGGTAAAGCGTAGTAGGTAATCAGTTCTTAAATTGAGTTTGTTCTTTAAATAAAATACTGCTATTTCTGACGAATTTGTTGCAAATATTTTTGGCAAATAAAGAACTCTTTGCATTATCAAAGACTTGCATATCTTGTCTTAGAAAACGGATGTTTGGTAAAAAGTAATTTAGTTTTGTTGAAATTATTTCATAGTAGAATATTTATGTCCTATTCATAAAAAAAATTAAATAACGTTTTAACGAGATCATTTAAAGCCTTGAGTTAATTGAATGTTCAGGTTGGGTCGTTTTGCGATTTATTCGTAGAGTTTTTTTTTTAATATTTGTCAGTAAAATAGTTGTAAGGGGTTATACTAAGGAAGTTTAATTGTTATCAGAAACATTATGTATTAAAATTGATTTTATTTCAAACGAGGGTAACCCAAATGGGATCAAGCAGTTACACAAACACTCGAGTTATATTTAAGTCTAAGTTTTACCTACAACACATTTTTTGATATGTATCTGTAACCATATCTCTAATAATATGTATTAAATAAATAACGATTTTTCTTAGCTCGCTTCTGTAATAATAAATTAAAGGGTAACATTAATGTAGACAATTAATCGGTGGTAATAACTTTTAATACGATGCTTATCTCAGCAACTTGATTTGCGCCAATATATCTTGCGCTCACACAAAAGGGTCCTTTGCTCCTTTGAGTTCTATAAACTTTTGCCAATTACTTGCTCGTAAAAACTATTGTATCTCCAATTGTAATCACATTATATAAAAAAAAAGAAGTTTTTTTTTCGATAAACGTTATTAATCAAAGGTGCTTGATAGAATTTCAATATATAATTAAAATTGTTCAAATTTAGAATATAATTGAATATTTTGTAATGAAGTCATATTTCGTTGTCGCTAACGACAATATTAAACTGATCGCATCTTCAGGTATTCAAGTGAAAAAACTTTTTTTGACCAATTGAGTTAAAGCAAAATATTTTATGATTGACATTAAAAATATATAAAAAAAGAGTGTTAACTATGCCACTTTTCGAATTTATTTCAATTTAAACAGACTCTAAAAGCTATTTGAGATACGCTAGACAAAGTTATGAACTCCTTATTTCGGATAGAAAATACACAAACAAAGTTACTTAATTCGTTCAAAGGCAACATCCACCACAAAAACTATCTTCTTTCCCAAGGCGGCAAACAAACTAGTGGTTTATAAACTCAAATTTATGTCATGCATAACCTGCGGGGACGTATCATTTTTCACTAACATCTGTAAAAAAGTGCCAGTAATTTCGGACTCAAAACGTGCTAAGAACAACGCATAAAGTAAAGCCGCAATCCCTTAGATGTCATACTTTCAAAAGTCTGCGAGAAATGTGCTGATGCAGAAAAAATGTTTTAAAATAAACCCACATCACGCAGAAAAAAATGAATTTGAAAATATCACAAGCACAGATTTTCTTTTCAGATTGCCCAAAGTTTATCCAATAATCTTTGTCATTCCATGTTTAGGGACTCACAAAAAAAATATAATTTAAAATTCATTCGCATAAATCTCAATTTAAAAATATATACACAATGCTTTGAACTATTTACAAATTTCAGATTATTTTTTAAATAAGACGGTAAGTTTTACCGTCCCGCTTCATTAATCACATTTAAGGTGTTGACTGTCACTACTTAATTCTAAGTCACGATATTTTCAATAATAAAAGCACATTTTTTAGTACTTTTTTCCTCAACATATTTTATGATCAGTACCGATTTTGCTCATCGCAAGCATTATCAACTAACTAATTTCAATTAACATTAAAAGTAAACTTTATATTCTTCAGATCAGAACCGGTTTTGCTTATTATATAAAGCTTTTGAATTTAATCAATTAATGAATGCTTGCGATGAGCGTAACCAGATCGAGATAAATAATATAAAATTAAGGAAAAAATACTTTGTCTTATTATTTATGAATGATGTTTTTTCATCTAGAAGTGACAGTTTACATCTCAAAGCATTAGTTTTAATTTGAATTTATCAGTATAGACAATCACTTCGTTAAAACAAGACACCATGGAATTAACTTTGAGTATTTTTATTAATGAAGTAAAATTTCTCATGTATAATAAGAACACTCAGTTTTATATAAAATATCGCTTTTCAAATTTAAAGGCTTCTCTATTTGAATTTTATTAGCTCTTAAAATGTACGAATGAACAATTACCTTGAATCCGAAACGCATCGTCGAAATGACATAAATTTTATTGTACAAGGCGCCTTAGCAATAATTGCTTTGACTTGAAACTAAGCCGAAAACAGGGTTGGATTGCCTTTCTAAGTATTTTATTCTACAATTTCGATGCGCTTTTCACCGAGTAAATTTTTTTTACGAGTAAAATGGACAAATAAAGAGATTACACTTTCATTGAAAATAGTTTGCGATGATTTATCCCACTTAAACTGAAAAAAATATCGATATCGGCTTCTAATTTTCACCACTTTTCATTGCAGATAATATTATTTCAGAGTGCAGTCATAAAATGTATGAGTTGATGAAATCGTATATATAAAAATATTACTATTAGACGTATAAAAGGAAACAAGACACATAAAAATGAATATAATTTTTCTCAAATGAGTAAATGTAAATACATATCAAAAATGTGGTCAATATTTTACACATCTGTATCAATGAATGTGTATATGTATATGAGTATACATGTTTAAATATTGTAACGGCAAAAAGTAAAAGTGATTCAGGTACATCTATTTCAGTTTTTTCTAACTTCTCACAATGTATAAAATATTATGTAGGATAATATTTATACAATTAAATAATAAAAAGATCAACTGGATGAAAGAGGACCGGCAAAATTTTTTAAATCATGGAAATGGTTCTCGATGATGAGTTTTATTTATTTAAATACATTTTCCTTCCACCAAGAAATGAGAGTCAATGTATTTAAAAAAAATTATCATCACAATTAAAGCCGATTTCGCTGATGTGTGTCAACTATCAACTGAAAAAAATATTTGTTATAAACAGATTGTAATGCTCTATCCAAAATGCAAAATCGTAGAAAAAGTCTAAATTTTTTGTTTAATTAAATACAATGTCTCTTCAACAGGAATCGATGGTTGATGCCTGAACTATTTGATTTTGTAAAGTAAATGACGTGTCATTAACTTAAGGCGGTAGTTATAATAGTTGACACATGATAAGGGAACGCATAGTACTTCATAAACATGCTTAAAACGAGACAATATTAACCATTACAAAATACATACTATATTGATCTGAACAGTCAACTTACGCGAACAGGCAGACACTAGAAAATCAAACAAATATACATTAATGATTGATTCAAAAAGGTACTAACGAGAAAACTATTACAGATTTGAGATGAATAATAAATATTGAAATGAATTTTCTAATCATTTTTTTTTCATTCATGAAGACTATCTTAACACGTCGCCGTATATTTTTGTATATTTGAAAGCTTTATTTTATAATGAAACGTTTTTTTAATGACGTATGAAGCAATCAATATATTTATATTTTCGTCTTTTAACCCCTGATAAACGAAATTTCTAACCATGTGTCTCGCGTCTGTGGTACAGTGGTTAATTTTGTTGGCTTTTGTTACGGATCTCACAGGCTTAAATCTTAGGACGATAAACTTTTTTAAAGTACCTTTGTTGAATTCCATTCTATGTCTAAAACTTCTCTTCCGTCTATTAGCGAGAGTGAATAGCTAACAACTCGTCTTGTGGAAGCGTATGTTTTTAATTCTTGACAAACAATTATGTTTAGAAACATCTATTAGGAAGCCACAGTCTTTTGATAATATTATGCAATAATATCAGTGTATAAATTATTCTCAATTTACTAAAAAAGAATTTTATTAAATTTTTACACGAAATATCCTTTAGTTCGGTCCTAGTTGTTTCTAAGCCAGAGCGTCAAATCTAAGGAATACTCATATAATAATTGGGCATGCTTTCAACTCGGCTCTTATATGGCTGTGCCTCAATTCTGCAGGTAGGAGTAATATGTCGCTTTGTTTACCCATACTTGAGAAACGCGTCTTTATATTAAATCTAACTTAATTAAATGTCTTAACCAAAGTCTATATCTAACAGAGCGATTTCAACGAGTTGCTGATAAAGAGACAAATGATAACGGTAAGAAATTAATACTACAACTTCTTAGAAATGTATTATTTACTTAAAGGAGACAGTTGTGTAGTGAAATATATTAAAAAATACGAAACAACGAATAAGATTTCATTAAGCCGTGTTAATTGTATGGTATTTCGAACACAAATAGCAACGATAGTCAAGTTAAATAAAAAAAAAATTGTTACAAAAGCTTTAACATTTTAAGTTCTATTTATTATAATATTAAAATGCCAACGAATCAGTGTGCTTAGAATTCCTTAAAATAACTTATCGGTACATAGTTGTGATTGTTTATACAATGGTAAAAGTAAAAAAATATGCAATAAGCCCAAAATAGTAGTACTTTGAATTAAAGAAATTATATAATTTTACATATTAACGTGAGTTCTTTGCTCAAATAAATGAGACGTCATTCTGTCAACTTCTTCTTAATTAGAATATACAATTATGCTTAAATTTCGATTTAATTTATTTTATATGAACTATCGTTAGTTTTAATATATTATGAAAAATAATGTTTCAATTAGACCTCTCGTTCAATCGGTATAAATTGGAAAGGTTGGGCTATAAATATTTAAAAGAGTAACTCTTTGATTTAGATATTTACCACTGTATTAGAATGCTCGGCTTTTTCTATTTCTGGCAAAGAGTGAATATTTGAAGGAATTTGCATTTAAACCATTATTGGAATTCGCAATAAATTTTAGAATTCAATCTAAGAGCGCTGCTACAATTCAACAGTTTTCCTAAAATCACAGAAAATTTGCCCAGTCGCAATTTCTTCTTCTTGGCCGAGAAAATTGTTAATATTGGCTTTCTTTGCATAAAATCTTCCATCTGAATATTTAATATTGCCGAAGAGAAAACCAAACGATCGTTCAAACGACAATCATTATTCTATATTGGGCAATAAATATCAGTTCTCAGGCCATTCAATATATGAGACAAAACCATTATGAGCCATTCGGAAAGGAGCTCCGTGCGTTAAACGACCATCTTGTATTATTTATATGAAACGTTATTAGATATTCGCAAGTAGCAAATTTGTCAGCAAAATTGATTTTGTGCCTTAAGAATTTTTCTACGATGCATAAAGCATTCATTCAAATTACTCATTTTGATAATCAAATCAGCGGTGAGATATTGTTTGCTGCGATTTAATTAAAATAGATAAATCTCTTATGTCGATAGTTTCCAAATAAGACATCGCTTTTTTATTAATTAAAGATAAATCATTGATTTACAACCATTCATCGTTCAAAGCGTATTAAGGTTTTAAAATATTGCATTATTATCAAAAAATTAGAAGAACTAATCAAGAAATTTTAGAAATTAACAGATCCTTCTGCATTCTTCTCCTTTATTAAATGAGAAGTTAATTCTACCTTATTTGTGATTGCTTAATCCTTTACCCGATATAAGTTGATTCACTCAATAATCTGAAAAATGAAATTCTTACATTAATAGAAGAATAGTTTTTTTTAAATTCATTATTAATAAACGCACTGATGACATTATTTTTCCCTGTTATCATTTTGTTACATAAGCTTCATATTTATTGATTTCATTGTAAAATTTTCGCAATCTTTGATTTTAATTCAATTAAATTTTATGGTATTGGAAATAAGCTGACACTAAATTATCTAAAAATATATCTCACCTTTTATTAGTAAAGACGTTTGTTCATATAGGACGTAATAACTCAGTGTTGATAAAAATCAAAAGTGTCAAAAGATAACATTTGATTTTGATATAAGATTAAATCTTACATTGGCGACAAAAAAAAAAAAACAGGTTGTAATATGTTACACACCTTTGTCGATGTTTCGGTTTATAAATAAAATTACAACAAAATATTTAACCGCTCATGCCCTCTAAATCTTTTTGTATTGCATAACCAGAAACTTTAACCATATGAAATACTACATAAAAAATTGAAAGATATTTTTACAGTTTTACTTTTTCGTTTAACATTAAATAGATAATTAATAAAGTATGTTAATATATCTGAATATTTTTTATTAATTAAAGTAGCTAATTTTATCACAAATAAAATAGTAAAATACTTTCGTACCAATCAAGTAATCATTTTTATGAAATATTTTTTTTTGTATTTTAAATTATTCTTAAGAAACTTGTTGGTATCCTGGTTGAACAGCAATATTTTGTTTGTTGGTTCTCTAAGTATTATTAATAATTTACTATATATATACATAAAGCTCCTATTTTCTTACTGATATAATTTGTATGTACATCTATAAAAAAATGATAACACACATTAATTTATAACCAAATAAAATATTAAAATTAAATCATTGTTATTCTACTAGATGTCACATATTTCTCTTCTTTAAGAAGCATTTTTAGACTGATTGAATCTTATGTTTTAACATATTAAGCAAAATTATGATTAAAACTTTTTAATCAAAAGCGAAGAGTAAATTTTTTCCTTTTAATATCATTATTTTAACTTAACACTTTTTATATTTCTATTTCCTATTGCTTAAACTACATCCAAAATTAAAATAACTTTGAAAGGAACTTCCACATACCGCCATATCCATCGAAAATATAGAAGTACACAATTCTGAAGTAAGCAAAACACGTGTCATTTATTGTGAAATAATAAACGTTTATAAATAGTAAAACAAAAAATTATAACTAAAATTGTTAGCAAACATTCAATCGTGCAGAGCTCGCCAGATTGAATGAAATATGACGTTAAGAACTTAAGTGAATATATAAATGACGGCTTTATTAAAAAGATGTTTTCTGAAAATGCATTACACCTGATATGATAAAAATTGGTTTTCAGAAAGTAATTAAAAAATAAGCTTGGTATATGTACTACTTTTGATATCAGCAACTGAATTGAAAAACAAATTTGGATTTGAATAATATCCACGCTAATGCCAATTATTTTGTCGGATGTCACTTGGAGGGACGGGCGTCGCTATTTGACAGGGCTACGCGACGCATGTGTGACGTCATCGGGGCTAAGCGTGTGTGACGTCACGGGACGCGTCCTGTTCCCGCCGCCTGTGATTAATGACCCACCGGAATATCGCTCTTCCGCAACATACTGGTGTCACGTTTCTTCAATTTGACCGAATTTCGATCCAATGGCAATAATACATTACATTTTAGAAGTTGGACAACAGCTCTGGGTAGATAAACCTATCCATTATTATAAAGATTAAAATGGCTGTATTCATCCAATAACATTCTTAAAGAAACAAAAAAAACAATCTATCACCGCTTGTCAGACCATTTTAAAATTTATTATCACAATATAAAATTAGACTGTTAAAACATAAGCGAAGAAGTGTTGAGTACTTTTTTTACACAGCTATGTATATAACGATAAATATACTTTAAAGAAAAGTTCTGATGAAGGTGTATGTCGAAATAGCTATCAACTATATATCTTATAAATGTTGTAGAACCCAAATACATTGCTATTTATTCACCGTGTTATTTATTAGGAACTTTCGAAAAAATCTCAAAAAATGCTGACATAAAAATATTTTTTTCAATTTAATTTAAATATTGAGTTGTTATGACTTTATGTTACGAGAGCTTTACAGCCATGTTAACTTTGTAGCCGTATATATTAAGGAATGTTTATTCATTTTATTTGTCTGATAAAAAGTACACAGTCACCAAAATTCCTAATTAAATAAATACTGTTTGGTACTTTGCTTAAAGTTTTTTTTTTTTTAAATATGTCTCATTATGTGTGTATTTTTTTTTTGCTACTTCATCATTAATAAATTGTAAAATTAAGTTGTTTCAAAAGAAATTTGTGTTATTCAGTTGCTCGGAATTTTCCCAAAAAAAAAGAATAAAAATGTTTTGACCCCCTCTTTGGTTTGCTGAAGTATTACTGATAATAAAAATAAATAGAACATAATTTTTCTGAAATATACTAACGCGTATTCAAACTTTTTATGATGACGATAAAGCGCGACGTTATTAACTAGTCGTCAACGTAGCCTACCTTAAATAAATCCCAGAATAACTCTACCAAACTAGCAAGATTTTTAGAATTTTCAATAAATAAATATGAGAAAAGTTCGTCTTTACGCAAAGACAAAGGTAAAACAAAAATTGTATTAAAGAGATGGCCGGAAAACGTCGGCCTTACTTCTCGAAGTTGTTTGTAGTCAAAAGAAAATATGAAGCACGGTGTACTTGTAACAAAGGCATACGACTGCAGCTTTCGAATACTGTTTGCAATGGGGTTCGTCGATTTTTGTTTCTTTATTTTTTTCTCAATATATGTGTTTGTAGATTGCGCTTCCATGACGATTTGTTCAACATGTTTGTTTATTTTCTTTAAATACAACGGACATTTTTGATGAAAATGTGATATGTGATATGATCGACCAGTATTATTTTCTACTACATTTGTCTTTTTGGAAAGTATAGAAAACACTTGCTCATATATAAGGATATAAATTGACAAAATAATATTTTAAAAAAAGTGTCAAAGTATTTTTCTAATCATAACTGATTAAGACAGATTATTCTCAATTTTATGGAATGTAATTCATGTTCACATTCGATGAGCCAACGTCGATATATTGCATTTCTTCATTTAGGAGGTCATACTCCAATAATATTGATTGCTAGTTCTGATGAAGGCGTAAGCCAAAATAGCTGTCAACTATATATCTTATATATTGTGTAGAACTAACATACAAAGCTATTTTTCCACCGTGATTTATTGATTGTTTATTCATACAAGTATGAATATTTTTTTTCTTATCCATAACCCTTAATAATGCGTTATGAGAGTGACTAACTAAACTGATGGTTCGGTCTTGGCTTTAAGTCTAACCTTTGAGCAAACGAATAACAAGAAGTTTCCTCAGATAAACTAAAAAAAATAATTGTCACTATTAATTATCTTGAGAAATAAAATTTTTAAATTCGTATCTAGTTTATTTGTGAAAATTCCGTTTTATTGACATGGCCGATGATTTTATAGATGCAAACTAATTTAAACTGTCAACTGTCCGGAAAGAGTTAATTAAATTTAACAAAAAAAATATTATTTCTAAAATTTAAAGCTACGCGTCACATAAATAATTAATATAAAATAAAATAATACTTACTGAAGGTTAATTTGAATTTTCACGTTACTTGGTATTTGGTGGAATTTCAATATAAAATTTGAATTGCTTAAGCTTTTTATGATTCGAAGTCTTTTTCACTCACGACCCTTTACTATGTTTCAGTTCTGTTGCATCCGTGTGATAGAATGCCCGAAGATGACGAAAGGCAATGTGTCACGTGTGACAAAATATATGAAATTGAACGAAGTTTTAACAAATTATATTTAACATCAAATATTCGAATTGATGTGAAAAATATGTTTTTTTTACTTTTAAGAACCGATTTTATGTAATATAAAATAAGAATCTATTATTGTAATCAATCATTCTAATTAATCACACGTTTAATTGTCAGTATTAGCTATGTTTGCATAAATTTAAATCGTTTTGGTCAATAAACTGCCCATTATTTGTCTTCACATCATATTTTTGCATCTGATGTCCACCAATAGACTCCATTAAAAATGAGACTTATAATAATCTTTCATAATGCTGCATATTTAAATACATCATTATAATATACTAAGTGATAAATGATTAATGTTTTTGTATTTTTTGTATTAATTAACCATTTTTTTCGTTTTTGTTTCAGATAAACTATCAGCATAAATCATTTCGTCTCACTTCTACACCATCACACAAAATTAATTAACATCAACGGGTCGCAGCGGTGTATTGCATAACGCTTTTTATAATAGTCGAACGAGACGACAAACTACTGTTTTGGTCAAAGATCACGACAGAGAAAGCATCTGAGCATTACTGTTGCACAAGGCAGAATCAAATTCATTGATTTTAATTCAATTCAAACGCATATTAAAAACAACAAATACGAATCAACTATTGCGAGCGTAGCAACATTAAACAAGTGCCTGACAAATCGATCCAGCGTCCAAGAAGTTGCGTCTTCGGGCAACCGTGTGTGCCACACACTTAATTCTCGAATTGCATAACCTTTTCTACAACTTATGTAATAATTATTGAGAATCTTATCACAATAATCTCACCACATTAGTCGAAAATAACAAAGGCAGAGGAGAACACCATTTTGAACAAATTTAGCTCATCGTTGTATGTTTTTAAAATGGAATTTGCGATACGTCTAACGTGATATTGGAATCTTTATTGTATTGTTGAGAGACCGGATACGCCAGTGCTTGGAGGCTAACTAGACGAAGTTGAACGGAAGTCGCTTTGAATCCTGACAAAATGGCATTGCTGAGTTGCAGAGGTGTCATGGAGATCTACGTTCGGTGTTTGCTGTTGCTTAGCTTACTTTGTGCCAATGGTAAGTCAATGATTTGTTCATTTCCTTTTTATAATATCCTTTGATTCAAAAATATTTTTTTCAATACAATATATTTTACAGTACGCCTAGGCATTCATGATTCATATTTGACTTTACAAATGTACTGTCAGTGACTGGTAAAATTTATTTCCGAATACTTCATCAAATTTTTGTGTTACTGTTTTTTAGATACATTGATGAATTCATTGTGGCGAAAGAAAAACATTATTATTTTTTTGACAATTTTTTTTTTCTATGATTATGTTCCATCTTACTACCGTCCATTTTAAAATGATAGGAATTACTAAGAAGTCCTTAACGTTTTTTTAAAGCAATTATTTTGACTTTGATAAATTTTGGATAAATATCCCTATTTGTTAATTGTATTCAAGTCAGTCTTCAATGCTCACGATGAGCAAAAAAGGTTCTGATCATTAGTCCTGATCGTATAGTTTGTCAAAATAGTACTAAAAATGCGTATTTTATTTTTATGGTAATAATTCAATTATTAAAACAAATATAAGGTGTTCATGAAACTAAAAACGTAATTTTTAAATTAATTAAACAAAATTATTAAATACTCTTTTATATTTTTTAATAAAATGGTCAGAATCGATTTCAATCATAATTAGTTGATAACATTCACGATAATCGACAACAGTCATAACCAGTATATAAAATATGGCTTTTCACCAAAAAGTCTTAGTTAACAGATTCAAATTAAAATACTATCGTATATATAAGTAAAAAAATTCTTAACTATTATTTCAGTCAGTGAAAAATGGAATTTGAATTATTGAAGCAATGTACGTTTCCACATATTTGTGTCTTTCTTGGTCTGGGTTTCGCCTTTCTGCATATTTAGATAATCTATCACACGGATAAAAATTCCCTTAATCATCTTCAGTTAATATTGTAAAAAAATCTAAATTTGTTTTGCATGTTAATCGACCAAAAAAGAATTAAGTTTTAACAGTATTTATTCGCGAGTGGCAGGCTTTCTTAGCCATAATTAAAGGCTAACGATTGAAAAGAAGTAGGCGTATTTACATACATGTACCACTCACTAGGATTTTAAATTATGATAGTTATAAGCAACGAATTAATATCTTTTTCAAATGCTTGATGGCAAAATTTACGGTAAATATCAAACTAACTTGTGAATTAAAAAAATATATATATTACGTTACACCGGAAATCAACGTTTTCTGAGCCGTAAAAAGTTCATTGATCATAAAAATATTTTTAATATTGATAAAATATTCGTTACATAACACCAAACAAAAGCTGAAGTTTGCTAATTCACTTTTGAATAATTTATTCAAAAAATATCTTTACATAATAGAATTTATTGACGATTAAGATAATATAATATTAGTCGAATCATTAGGAAATATTTGTAACCAAAGATTATAAATCAGTTAAAGAAATATGGTAGTATGAGATTTGGTAACAGCTTTTTTCTGTTTAGTTTAATGGAATCTTTTTATAATTATTGTAATATTTAGAAAGTCATAGTTATAATGACATATATTTATTATTAATATAACCATTTACAAAAGAGCTGTTTGCTAATAATGGAGATAAGTGACGCTAACAAATATATAATTATCGGTGTAATTAATATACCTACTAATTATCTTATTCTTTCAAATCTAGGACCATTTTGGCTTGTAAAATTCGTTGAACAGTAATTTTATTCGTAGAAGAAGAATGGAACAAAATTTATTTTATTTGATTTTTAAGCAAAATTTGAATTTTCATAAGAAATTTATATCATAGTTTTGTAATTTATGATATCGAATGAAGGTGCTTGGTGGATTTTTTATATCAAATTTGGATTCTTAAAATGCCCGAAGATGCTGAAAGGTGAAACCATGGTCGTTAGTGACAAAACATGTAATTTCAAATTTTTCTCATTGTGACACTATTGAAATTTTGCAATGTTAAGTAATATTTCCATAATTTTATGATGTATGATCAGGACCAGTTTCGCTCGTCACGACCATTATCAATTGTTTACGATAAGGGAAATGGATAAAAATATAAAGTTATGAAAAAGTGTATTGTGTTTTTATACTCAATACAGATAAATATTAGATTTTAATCAGCATTGTAATATTCTTGTTAATTTTGTTCGTTAGAAATGTCTATCAATGAAGTCATAAGTTTTTTTTTTTATCTTGACTTAAAGGAAAAATATGTTCTCGCGAATAATTAATCATTACAAGTTGTAGAAAGAAAATTCTGCGAACTGAAACTGAAATTAACAGCAAGGACAGCAAAACAAAACAAAATGCGCGATAAAATATGCGGCAAGTTGATGCAACCCGTGAGCGTCGACCGGAAAATAAACTTTAAATTGAATGATGAATTGGCGCGTCGCAGTCGCACGGCGGAGGTCGGGGGACCAATGCAGGGCAGCCATATGCTATGAATTCGTCAGCAGACAGTTCTCCACCGAAATATTCATTATCACATATATAAGATACATTTTTTTTTGATTAATAGCTTTGTGCACTGTTTAGTTTTTGCACTATTTGTGCTGTAATTTTTGATACGTGTTTCACGAAAAGAACTTTAAGACATAATCTTTCGTAAAATTTTGACTCTTTAAGACTATTAAAACACCATAATTTTAAATGTTTTTGACTATCTTGTACATTATTTGTGCACAATTGCGCATTCAAGTGCATAAATTGAGTCGAACTTTTTTTATAATTTCAAAGTGAAGTAGATATTCATAAATATTTTTTTTTTTAATTAATAAAAAAGATTATTTTTATCACCAGGCTTGGGAAGCAATGATTTATCAACTTAATTATTACGCTTTTAGGAGAATATGAAATAATAAAAAAAACAAACACTATACATAAAAGAGTGGTGATCCACCCATCGTATGGAAAAACCTAACCTAACCACACCTCACCTAACACAAATAAATTTTCAATAAATACATGATTTTTTGATATACGAATATTTATTTAATCGACAATTTATAAAAACTTTATGGTACATTTATATATTTGTATTTATAAAAATAAGCCTGGGTCATGATATAACTAATTGGTATCTAATAAAAAACATATTTTTATCAATATTGAAAATATATTGATTGAATAGGCTTGGTAGAAATTCATTAAAACACGGTGAAAAATAGCAATATATTTTAGTTTTACAATTTTTTTATGAGATGTAGTTGATAGCTATTTCGGCTCAAGCCATCTTCAGAACTAGAATAGAATCAACTATATCTTATAAAAAAATTGTAGAACTAAAATACATTGCTATTTTTTCACCGTGTTATTGAAAATGTAGGTAAATAGTATTGAATTTTTTTTTTTTTAATTTAACTTGTAAATGAGGGAGTCATACAAATTAATAAGTAATTTGTATCTATTGAAATTCAATGAAAAAAAAACAAAATTTGTTACCACGTTCATAAGGACATATCTAGATATCAACAAAGCAGTAAATCAATATAACATGTTAGTATACCAACCTAATGTATTTTGTTATTTTGGGATGAGCAAAATTGGTTGTCCTTAATCATTTGATTACAAGAAGTTTAAACAGTAAATCAATTATGAATGAATTTTTTTAGAAGATTGTATTGAGAATTGTTACAGAATGTAATGAAACAGGGTATTCACCAAAACCCGAGAAGAGCATTGAACTGGACTAGAGAGCTGTTTTGCCGCGGGCGATTACCGGAATAGCAAATTGATGAGTAGCTTCCAGTTAAAGAACGAATCATGTTTAACAACATGTGCGTAAAAACAATGCTTGCTAGCCAATGATAAACAAGATATTTGGCTTAAAATACTTAGAATACAACAAATTAGAACAATTAAAAATTAATAGATATATTGAACAAACAAATATATGCCTATATCACCGCTTCTCAGATCATTACGGAAGATTAATAAATTTTTGAATTAAATATTTATGCTAATTCCTACGCATATAACTTGATAAACTCTATTGATTGAATTGGCATTTACTTGGTAGAACTTCATTATAACAAGGTGAAAAAATAGCAATGTATTTTAGTTTTTTTTTTTTTATAAGATATAGTTGATAGCTATTACGAACATTTACTTATCTATATATAGCTGTACAGTACACAATACATCTTCTCTTCTGTTTAACCAACCTAGCTTATATCGTAAAAAAAATGAACTACACTACTTTCGTGTGACAATTTTAAGCGAACAGACAAATATAAGTCTTACGCCGCTCCTCAGACCATTGCGAGGGGCTAATACATTTCTGTAATAAATCATAATCATCTCCGGCTAGTATTTAAGCTTGTTGGAAATGCCAGCCTGTTTAATTTTAGTTTAGTTTATTTTGAATTTAATTTTTTTTTTGCTAGCAGGCATCTAGATCGATAAAATAGAAGAGAAGGTGTATTGTGTACCTTTTCTACATAGCTATATAAAGATAAGCAAATGTTAGTTTAAGCATATTTCTGACGATGGCGTGAGCCAAAATAGCTATCAACTATATCTTATAAAATAAAATATACAACTTAAATGCATTGCTATTTTTTCATCGTGTTGATTAACTCTCACTCCGAGTAATACATTAAATCAATTTGCCACATTTAAGTATTGAAATATGAAACTAAGATGTTAGACCTTGCTGGGCTTAGTTGAGATAACATGCTAAAAACATAGTATCTCTACAAATGATAAAGTGAGCAGTAACTTTCCATATTTAGTTTTCATCATGAAAATTCTGCCAAAGTTAACGAAAATAATGACATGATATTTATAAGACTTTTTTAATGTCACGTCATCTAAAGTTCATCACTTGAATTAAAATATGATTGAAAGGAAAATGACTTCACATAAACACATGTCTAATATCTCAAATTAAAATTGAAAAATACCTTAAGCCAATAGTATTATACTAACCCTAAAACAAAACCCATCCGGTTATGTACTTAATGGTATTCCTAAGAAAACTTATATACATATTTAATAATACGTTTCTCAATATATTAATGTTTATAATTAATATATTTGTATTCTGTGTTGGTCTTTTGGTACATAAATTGTATCGAAGTTTATTATTATTGCTTGATTATTAATAATATATAATGTTCTTATATATTGATGTCATTTTATTTGATAAATAAATCTATTTTAATATCTCACATAACATGTCTCTTACAAAATAAGCTACACTTAAAAGCGATCACGGCTCATTTTCCGATCGAACAAGCCTGGTGCGGTGGCGTCTCGAGAAAATTCGTCGGAAAATCTATCGCCCTGTTTATTTTCATACGCGCCGCAAAAATGTCAACACAATATTCGAGCCGGAAATTTTCTTTCGGGGCTGAAAACGAAAATCGATTTCAAATGAAATTTGTCATGTCTCAGCGGGAGCCGAACGCAAAAACGAGGGCTGCTTTTGCAGGAAATTTGAAACAAATCGAATCATTGTTTGGGCGTTTTTTTATTTATATATAAATCCGTTTTGACAGTGCTACATCGGTGCACGTGCCAAAGAAATGGCAATTTTTGATTACAACACGCGGCTTTCGTTTTAAAAATATGATTTATCAAAAATTATATTCATTCCTGAAAATAATCTGTTGTTATTTGCGGAAAACTATTGTAAAATTTATTATTCGTATTCACTTATTGGAAATTAATTATTATTTATGCTTGAAAAAAATGCTTATCCACTTACTGCAAACTTCTCAACTGTTGAGACGACAGATTGGATTGTACTGATACTTGATAGTAAAAATGTGTTAACAAATTGAAATCTTTCTTCTAAATATATACCCAGATACTTTCTGAAAATATCCCTCACTATGTCGAAAAACTAAAAGTACATAATTATTTTTGGAAGTCGATGTTGGGTTATCACTTACGTTTCTCAGCAGAAAACAGGTTAACGAATATATGAATTTCTTGAGAAGGCTTTTTTGAACGCCAAGATTTTTTTATGGTTTGATTTGTTTTATTGAGCTACACTTCAATACTGATTTTACAATGCTGAGAGTTTTCATATACAGGTAGAATTATGAATAAAATTTATCTTGTATCATAGCCTAGTTTTTTAAAATCCTTATTTCTCATCGTACCGTTATATCGACGAGCCAATGTAATGTGAAAATTAGTATTAAAATTTCTTCACACCGAGTAAAAAAATTAGCACAATCAAAATATCTTTCCGCTATAATAAATACAACTATTTATGATACCTTAAAATTCTTATGCGATGCTTAAGAGCTGTAATAAAATTATGATATACCTGTCGTAAGCTAAAGGTTTCGCGAGAGGCTTTCACGGACGCGCCCACACTCGTGAACAAAAGCTCACCAACACCGGCTAAAAGCTCTCATTAGTGAAAACAGTCTGTGGTAGCGTCCGCTGGCACCGTTTATTATAACATTAACTCATTAACTCTGGATTAGCATTTTAACTGGTAGATTTACATCTATGAGCGTGTGTGAGTTTTAGCTCGGTATACCAATTAGTAAATATTTATTGGTGTTGGTGCATTTGTTTTACAACGGATATTAATATTTTTAACAGCGTTCGTGATAATCGCTTGCAATATAAATTGATATAGGGAATGGTTCGCTTAACCTTTTAAAATCGTATATATGATGCGTAGTAAATATATTTCAATCAAATAGGAAAATTTACATTATATTGGAACTCGAAATCAGTTTATTTGAATCGGGCTGACATTTAAACTTATTTAAATGATGAAAAAATTTTTAAATTACCTAAGTATTCCAACAGGCATATCTTTTTTTAATGATAAAATATTATCAAATGGCAATTAATATACATTAAAAATACAAAAAAAAAATCTTAACCTTAAAAAATCAAAATATTTATGTTTCTATTATAAAACAGGTCGTTATAACACTTTATTTAAAAGGTATTTCATAATTTTCACACGACTGATTCTTTTGTCAAATTATTTTTATAATCGATTACCGCATAAAAGAAACAACGATGAAACTATGCTGGTTTTTAATTATGTTAATTGATTTTCTTACAAAGCTTAAGCACACATTTCCACGTATCGTTTGTCAATAAATTTACATGAAATATTGGCATTTATAATATGAATAATGAATTCGCTGTGAAATATAAATTGATATATGTATTATTATTACCAGTATTGGCACTGATAATCAGAAGGATTATTTTTCATTTCGATTTCAATATGATCAAGTATTTTTGTTAAGGTATTGTATAATAAAATTATTTCTTGAATATGCTTTGCCAGAGATGAAATTGAAATCGACCGTTGACGGATATAAACACTTTAATATGCAATACGATGAAATGATAACAAAAACATAACATTTGAAAATTTTATTATTTCGCCACCTGTTTGTTATCTTACTTCTTGATATATAAAGTAAATTTGTAAGTCATTAGCGTATTTATATTAAAACCGGAGACACTTTTAGTATTAAATAGTAGAAATAAGTGGTAAAAATGTATTTTTATTATTTAAGATATCATGCCGTTTCATCATGAAGTGTCAGTCAACACATTAAAAATAAGAATGGATACGTAAGACATAATATGTTGAATAAAATTGTATTGGTACATTAAATTTTTTTGAAAGAAATTTGAATCAATGTAAAAATTAAACCTACATCGTACGTAAATTTACAGTAAAAACTGATCTTATTCAAAAGTTCATTTTTCATGCATTAGCTTCATTGGTATATTTAAAGCATTTTTTATTCAGTGAGCTTTGAAGAGGCATCGTAATTATTCGGTCGGCGTCTCTTGAAAAATACGTGACGTCATTTCCGGATTTTCCAATCAAATTGCAGCTCATATTACCCTATCTCGTTCGTTTCATTTCAATGCATGTAAAAATGAACTCATAAGGTACAGTAGTTTTATTTTACATTTTAAACGAAAGCTCACTAACGAACTGGCACACAACTCTGATAAAGAGATAAAAACATATGAAGAAAACGTAATATTTTCATAAAGCTATAGAAAAGTTCAATTTCAAAAAGATAAATCGTTAGAAATATCTTTATTAAGGAAACGTAATGTCCATGACCGAATTCATTTCAATAGGGAAAATTAGATTGAGTTATTTGACGTTTTATTTTTTTAATCAATAAAAAAAGTTTTTATACAACTATTGTTTGCAAAGTAAGCTAGATTTTATTGAATTCAAGTAATCCTAATTTCATACTCTTTAATAAGTTTTGTTTTATTTGTAAAGGGTATTTAAAGTTGATGTCGATGACGAATTAAAAAGAAACTATATAGCTCTTTAATTTAAATTGATATAAGGATTCATTTTTGTATAAGTGGTCATAAAAATCAATCACAATTTTCAACGAGAGAATATTTAAGGATGAAAAAATCGTCTAATTTTTAGAAAAAATATTTATTATTTTTAGTGACTTTTACTTAAGTGGTATTAGTGTAAAAAAATATTCGATTCATAAATGTATCCAAAAACCCAGCCTGAAATAGATCCATATGATTTGTTTAACTTATCGATGTTCATCGGACATTCAACACGATTTTATTAGGCCGATGTCTGTCTAAATGATCAGCGACTGCCTCTCGGCTATCATCCGTTTTAGGAAACGTCAGTCGGATTGACATTTGGGACTTACAGCAAATTTTTCGTGACAATATTTTATAAGATTATGTTTTGTTACACTTCAAATACTATAATTATTGTTTATCCTGAAATTAAACTTTATGGTTACAATAAAAATTCCGTGATACGCTTAAAAGAAATTAACGACAAATAGTTACTGATAATTTGTGAGAGATTGATTTAAGAAATCTTCACGACGTTTTATTTCATTGCTGGTTGATCTTAAATTTAATGCACATAATTAGGAAAAGTAGTGAAATCTAAAAAATTTAATTATTTTTGTCGGAGCCGTACTGTTAATCAATGTCGGAGTGGGACTCGTGTTTTTTTACTACGACTACACAGCTTTGATAAAAACAAACAATTCATGTCCATGAATTCGACATTTAATACTCACGAAAGCTCTGGTTGCGCAAAAGATTTGATGATAGGTAACTCTAATGATAAATATTATAGTGGATCTCTATACATATAGAAATTAAAGTGCAGGAAAATATTGCAGTCAATGAAAGAGATAAGTATTTGTTATGTGACGAATAATTCAATTTATTCATATGAATATAATCTATAAGAATAGTTTGTGTATAAAGAAGACAAAATAGGAACGCTTCGTTCATCTATAATTATTACGGCGTCACAATGACGTTGTTCAAACTCTATTCAGCCGAGAGTCTGCTCATTAGCGGTCGACGGGGGAGACTTGTTTTCTTTCCTCGTTATTTTCATTTATTTTTTTATTTCCCTGTCTGTTTTTGTTCCGCAGACCGCCTTTTATTTGAGCGGAATTCTGCTAGCCTTTATATTTCTGTACAGCGTGTCTCAAGACTTTTCTTCATTATATGGGAATGTTTATTTCTCAAAAGTATGTAACAGGAATTCAGAAGCGGTGATAGTTATGAAATACTCGCCAAGGGAAACAAATACACTTCTAACTAACGTTTGTTCTCCAGAGAAACAAGCTTGAGTTTGGTATACAAATAATGGGAATTTCTTTCGTATTTTTTAAGGTATATTGTGGTTTGGCTATGGAATTTTATTAATATTCAAATTCTCATACTAAAGGCAAATCACTTATTCCACATTCCAATAAAAAATACGGTATTAGTTAAATAGATCTTCTAGAACTATACAAAGATTAACTAAAACATGTTTCATGCAATACGATTAATTAAATAATTTGAAGCAAATATCGATATATCATTCCATTTCAATATTGTTCAGCTATTTGTTGGATTTAAAAAAACATGTATTCAATTGAAAATAGAATTCAATGAAAAAAGTAACTTAGTTCTTATACAAATAATTTAATCACCACTCAA
Organism: Himalopsyche japonica; assembly: GCA_028555115.1. NCBI lineage: Eukaryota > Metazoa > Arthropoda > Insecta > Trichoptera > Rhyacophilidae > Himalopsyche > Himalopsyche japonica. The sequence goes on along the minus strand of JAHFWJ010000006.1, from coordinate 81,135 downwards.
AAACGTCGTTCACTACTTATGTAGTTATTTAAAGACAAAAGTTTTTAGTTTTCAGGGCCTCGGATTAGAAAAGATTTTATGAATATTTATTTTATTAGTTGAAACGAAACACAATTTTTTAATGTAGCCAATTATTTAAAAGCAGGATTTTTATTATGACCAAAAAATAATCATTCGATTAAATATATTGAGTTTAAAAAAAGAGTCTATCAAATGATCATTTCGTAATTAAAGGGTTTAAGTTTTTAATTTGAATTGTTACAACTTTTTACGGTTGCACATATATTGTCACTAACGCCCCAGATGTTATTTTTGTTTTGTCCCAGGAAACATCGTACATTAAAAAAAATATCAATTATTTTTGGCCATCACTAAAACTGATAGTTCTGATATTTACAATACTTTCATACAGTATTGTTTTAATGGTGTAAACGTCTTAAAAACGAATTTATTGATTTTAATTATGTAAATATATTATACGTCGAAACCAAGATGTAAAATTACAAATTTCCCCTGTCCAAGAGACTTAGTGAGTTACATTCGAATCAATTTTCAACGAGTATTTAATTATTGTTCGTCACATTAAAATTTTCAATTGCAATAGAAAAACGCAATCAATCGTACGCAGCTACAAAAATATATTGTAAGGCAGGCTACGATGGTTGCAGTAATTAAAAAACTGCAACAAAAACAAATTGGAAAAATGTATGCACAGCAACGCAATGAATATAAAAAAAACGTATTGATCAATTGCTGTAAATGGGGAACCAATATCAATCTTGCTCGAAATGTAATATTAAAAAAACAAAAGAAATTTTTTTGCCAACTTTTTTTCATTTAATCATTATATATGTTATTAGGCTTTTATTTAAATTGAGTGTTCATTAAAGGTGTTATGGGACCAACTTTGTTTATTAAGCAGTGAATTTTTTTATTTCAATTCCTTAATATGAATAATTTTTCATATAAAAACCGTTAGAACTATTGACTTAATAATGTTAAAAGAAATCCTTCTTAAAAAGCATTCCAAATAATATGAGTACTTTTAAACAAAGCACTTACAGATAAACACGGTGAAAAAAATAACAATGTATTTTAGTTCTACAAAATTCTATAAATGCAATATTTTCACCGTGTTTTAATGGAGTTCTACTAAGTTAATGTCAATTCAATAAATACATTTAGATAAAACAAAATATGTGATAATATATTAATTTCTATCGAAATACTTGTAATTTTTTGTCTGAAAATAACAAGCTTCTTGCTTACCTTGTACGATAAAAGGATAAAAACTTGAACTATTTAATTTCTTGTTAATTCACACACAATTCACAAGCACTAAGAGTGACGTTTGTCAATAATCAGAGCATATTTTTTATGAAATAGCTTAGTTTTGTTGATTAGCAAACATAATGTTCTAATTTTTTTGGTTATTATAATTTTGTCACACTCTGTTGTCAATAATTATATTTATAAAATATGAGTATATTTTTTAAATAAAATCTATCCAAGCAAAATTTAGACAAGATAAAACATAAAGAAAAAGTAAATTTTAACGCTGAAATTGAATAAAAATACAAAATTGCAACTTTTACACTTACTCTTTTGTTCGGTATACATTTCATTTTTATGCAACTACGAGTGATGAATACAGTAAAATATTAAATATTAATGACATATTATTTTAAAAACATTATTTTATTCATTCAGTTGATACGGAAAACGTCATAAGCTATATGTAATAATATTGAATTGTTGAATAAACAATGTCTGGTGTTTAAAAAAATACAATCGAAAATGGAAGCATTATTAGAAATAAACTTTTTGGTATATCATAAAACTTTCAATTAAGTTAAATCATATTGAGAAAGAATAATTGAGTCATTAAATATGCTTCAGTCTAATTTAATAACATTAAACATAGCCAGTTGTCCATATTTAGGCATGCGATTTCGCAAACGTCACTGAATTCTCAATTAAGTTGACCGGCAGAGTGCATTTTAGTACGAAATATACATTTAGAAATGTTGCACTTCGTGAAATGAATATTTCAACATAACGATGCGTCGTTTGCCTTGCGCTCGATGGACGACTGATGTGGTGCAAGGGTAGGAAAGCTCGTCAGGTATAATTCGTTCTACGGGAAAGCTATGATTGCAAAAAACTGCATTCAAATGAAGTTTCCTTCTCTGTATTATCTGCTAAATTTAATTTCTAAAGAAATTTAATATTACTTTTAAATATATCGCCTGCAATTCACCGCTAGTAATGCACACTGTACAACCGAGTTAATTATTGCTTTTATGATTAATCATCTAGAAAAAATGAGTTATGTTAGGTTTTTTTGACTAGCTAATCATTGGTAAGGTAAGGTTATCGAAGAAATATGGGTTACCTTATTGACAAAATGAAATTAAACAGTATGAGACTCAAATTCTAGCAAATTATTTCATTGTGAATAATAATCGTTAGAAATATTTGCTTGCTAGTGGAGAAGGGCTGATGTAAAAAAATTCTAGTATCATATTATTGATTGAATTGGCATTCACTTGGTAGAACTCCATTATAACACGGTGAAAAAATAGCAATGTATTTTAGTTCTACAAAATTTTGAATTTTGTAGAACTAAAATACATTGCTATTTTTTCACCGTGTTATTCTAGTATCACTTATTTCGTATTTATTTTTTTGATGGACTTTTTCTGTATTTTGCATAAAAATTCTGTCTTGAAACTTATAGAAAAAAATACTTTTCTAAGCATTTAAAATTAATAACAAATGAGTTACTGAGCAGAGCATAATTTAAAAATCTCTTAACATTCAGTTTGCGATACCTTAAAAATCCATTAATCAGTTAAATTTGAAAGAAAAAAACGTTGCGTCATTTTTCCAACACCTCAAGAGAGGAGTAATAATTAAAAGTTCCACAAGAAAATAGCTGAAAACTGCAGCTAGATGGCAGTGTATGTTTTACTTATTAGGTAAATTCCTATTCAAAAGATTTTTAAGATTGGGAAATAAAATAAAAATGGATATCTTTTACTCTCTCCTGATATTTTTCTTATTTAAAAAAGAATAAAAGACAAAGTTTATCTTTTACAAACTAATTAATAGTTTAGTTAACACCATGGTTAAAATCCTACTTCATACAGAATATTAATTGACAAATTCATAAATCCTTGGAAGCTTCTCAGATGATATTTTCTATGATGAAAAAAGTGCTACTGCCAAATTTTGGGATATAAAAATCTTCCAACTCTGCCAATAATACGAATAGGGTGTTGATCATGGGTTAAACATAGCCATAGCCATAGAAAGAGTGAAAAATGACTGTCGTTAAATGGTTTCAGCTGAAAAAATATCTAAAATCTCCACATTTGGACCAGACATCGTCCAAGAACAGGATTGAACGAAAAAAAAAATATTTTTAAGCCAATTTCTGTTGTACAACTGTAAAAAAATTATTTGGGTGTTTTTTAAGCAATTTGCTTTAAAAGAGAACTTTTCTTGGATAACGGCTGAAAAATTATACGTTATGAATCACTTTTTAGGCGTTAACTGTCACTTATTGACTTATTGAAGTCATGATATTTTAAGAAATAAACACATGTCTACTATTTCCACAATATATTTTATGATCAGGACCAATCAATTGATAATGGTCGCGATGAGCGAAACTGTTTCTAGTCATAATATATGCTGTGGAATAGTTTTGTTTAAATATTACGGAATACTCGGAAGTATTAAGATTAATTCAAAACAAAAAATTTTAACTACAATCATTGATATTTCAAATAATAAAATCATTTTTTAGTATTTTTTCTGAAATATATTTTATGGTAAGGATCAGTTTCACCCATCGCGAGCATTATTAATTAATTAAAAAATACATACAAATATAATATTCCATATGATGCATAAATATAGAAAACTTCATAATTATTAAAACTGATATAATAAAAAGGGAACTAATTTAAACCCGGTATTGATTAAAAAATACTTGAAAGCAATGTTGAATAAGAACCCTTTAAGCTTAAGTTCCGATTCCTGTTTGCAATACCTATACCTTTTATTTCAATACGCTGCACTGATTAATCAAGTAGCCGCGGAGTGAAATACATTCATACACTATACTCTATAACTGAAATATATATTTGAGCGGTAGCATTTCATTTTTTAATTCATTCAAAAATCTTCATTAATCGTGTTAGTAATAGTTATTTTTTTCAGTAATCTTTATATAATAGAAATGAAATTCTTTCTCCAAAGATTAAATACCTCTTTGACTTAACGTGCACATTTATATAGTATTTATCTTCAATTTACTCTACAGAAAGAGTGATATTCGCATATTTTATTCATAGTCATATACCAAACATTTCAATACATTTTTTATTAAATTACTTCAACGGAGTCGATATTTATAAAACTAAGGAGCTTAAGATAGTTTTATCTCAATACAGCAGTTAGATCTTAAACAACAGTTTTGACAATGCTTACTCTAGTTTACGATATCGATTGATTGTGCTTGATGGAAGTAAATATATATTGTTTAAAGAAACATCACGAAAAGTGAAAGGCGATAAAACCACAAAAGTTCACTCCATTTACAAAAAATATGAAATAAAAATATTTATGAATATTGTTTTATTGTAAACCAATGCCAGCAGAAAAAAATGTTAAAACAACGAGTAGCAAAGTGTTTGTCGGAAATTTTTAAACTCGCTAATTGTTCGATTCGTACCGCTAGTCACCGAGCAAAAAACTGACTAATTTTATGTTAATGAGATAATTATTATGGTAATCACAATGTCAAAGTATAATTACTTCGCCAATTGAGAGATTGAATGCTGATGTGGCGGACAGATTTTGGGGGAAAATTTTAATTACAAATTTTGACGAAATAACTTTGCGGGGATTAATAATGCCAGAGGTGTCTAGGGCCTTAAAATTGTCGCCACAATAATTTATTGTAAAATGATCAATCCTAAAATAATCTGACGTCATCGGTCAACTCTGGCAATAAACTTATGAATAAAAATAAGCACAAACGCTATACTTTATTATTCGAACGTTAAATAAGCCGAAGAAAGCTCAGATATTGAAATAGCTTTTAAAATCGTAACAATATCTTGTTGCCATTATTATTGTAGAATGAGTAAAATAAATATTTTTTTTCCAGTTATCATTGTTTTTTATCATTATAGTGATAAAAAAACTAAAAAATAATAACTTGATAATGCTCACTATGGGAAAACCGGTCCTGATCATAAAATATTTGTAAAAATGGTGAAAAATAATGTGTTTTTATTATTCAAAATATTATGCCTTTCTAATAAGAATTAACAGTTAACACCTTAAAAGTGGTTTATAATCTCGTTTTGTTTTATTCTACGTGAAGCGACAAAAGTTTTGTTTGTAACTTATTTTTTAAGTAATAACTTTCAGTTTTAATTGTTTTGAATTATTTATTAAAAATCTTTTCATTCCTTTCTAAAGTTCTTCTCCATTTAACAAAATCTTCTTTTCCATTGCGTCATAATGTCCATTCATTCATAAAATATTGCTTAATAGTTTTTTTTAAGTCATTTAGTTATAATTTGTTGGCTTATAATGTTATAATTGATTTAATGTTGAAACTGCTTTCCCGAGAGGATTGTCGACTAAGCGAGTCTAAACGATAAACCCTTGACAGAATGCAATTTGAAATGACTAAAATGCTTTTTTCGCTGTGTAAGTTCATTAATACTGAATTTATAGAAGCACATCGTTGCTGTCAATTTGTGTACATAAAGGAAAAGTATTTTGTACAATAGAGAGCTTTTGAAATCCAAAAATATTTCAACGCATCTTTCGTCGTTTGATCATGTAAAAGTAAAGAAAATTAAAATGCTTTCATCCACAAGATTTGAATGTAATTTTAACGTTATCAGTGTGATTTGAGGTGACAATATATACTTTTTTGTAAAATTATCCAAGTAGTTCGTTAACAATGTTAGTAACATTGTATCAATATTTAACTAAACTATCTTGTAATTAATTTCTAATTTGTATCTACCTAGTGTATGATAATAAGCACAATAAGAATCAATTTTGATGATGTAATCTATTCGCTCATTATTGAACAATAAATAACAATCAACCGATTACAACAAAAAAATTTACTCCTTTAAGAATTGACAAAACCTTATACTTGGATAACAGGTAAATAAATTTAGAAAAATTATGAAAACCAGGATTTTTAATTTTAAATACGATGTACACTCTTGTCATATTTAAATATTTTGAAATAAAATAATTATGATTTTTTGACCACACATTCAAAAATCATTAAGATATCGGCTGTTTATATGTATATTTATCAATTGAAATAAGTTCAATGTTTCATCCATTTGTGAAACGCTAGCAATTACCATAGGTTTTAAACTATAAATTGTTTAAAAGTATTGTTTGAAATTTTGCTGCCTAGATTATTCGCTCTTAATAATGAACATAATTTATTCAACAAAATAGTTTTCGTTGCTGTACATTCGTAAGCTTTCAGTAACACTTTGATAAAGCTCCACTTCAACCAGTCTCTCTTCAAACTGTGAGCCGTGAAGCTTTTGCGGCATATTTTCAAAAATAAATCAAAGAGGTTGTTTGATAATAACTATTATTTCAATCGGAAATGGTAATTAACCACTGATGCTTTTTAATTTTTTGAATCCGATTTTTTGTCACTGATAAAAAATTATATATAAGTTTCGAATATTATTAAGATCTATATAAATAAACTTAAATAAGCTGTATTAAAAAAATTACACATCCATCAATTTTACGGTGATATTTGTTACGTCATGGTGAGAGGTGACGGTTGAGAGGCATTATATTATTAGAAATTAACCATATTTTTAGTACTATAACCAAAATTGTATATTAAAATGATCATAGCTGATTTTGCTGGTTTGCAAGCAAAATCAATTGATCCCGTACAAAATAGAACAAATCCAAAACCGACCCTAATAATCTATAATTAAATTGTGGAAAAAAGGCTCTGTTTTATTTTAATAAAAATTGGCAAATTAGAAGTTTTAAATTTATTCCGTCAGTTGTACAAAAGATCAATATTACAATTGGTTTTCAATTACCCGCATTTACCAGCGTCTTCAAAACATTATGCTATTACGCCTTCCCAAAAAGCTCCACTTCGGCATATATAATAATAGATTTTTGACGTAAAATCCTCAAAAATATAATTAAGTAATTTGAATGATTTTTAAACTTCACGAGACACCCTTTTCGAACAACTGGTTCAAATAGCTCTGATTCGACCCGTACAAAACTGCATGCATAAATTACTCCTTCCATAATATTTTAAGTACCTAGTTGCATAAGCTGACAAGCGCAGAGCATTAATTAATTTGAAACTTACTATTAATGCGAATACTTTATCATGATTATTCAAAAACATCCCGCGTACCGCAATTCAATTGTACTTCCTACAGCACAATACTGAAAGTTGTTCGTTATTTCTTCGATTGAGAAAAAGGAATATAAGTCTCTCCTCAGTTAAAAAGTACGATAATTAAAAAAAATTATGAAAATAAACACAATTACAATTCATGCATTTCTAATTACAAACGAAAAATGCGTTTATGTATTGGCATCTTTAAATTACATTAAAATAGTTTTTTTTATAGTATACTAGCGAGTACACAGCATAAGATCCAATGACACTTAAGCAAAGTGAACAAGAAATAATGTGCTACTACGAGTTTATTCAAAAATTGAATTTAGCTTTAGAAAACTCTATTGATTGAATTGGCAATCACTTGGTAGAACTCCATTATAACACGGTGAAAAAATAGCAATGTATTTTAGTTCTACAAAATTATTTTTAACAAATATAGTTGATAGCTATTTAGGCTCACGCCATCGTCAGACCTATGCTTAAACTAACATTCGCTTATCTATGTATAGCTGTGCAGAAAAGGCACACAACACATCCTCTCTCCTGTTCCAACGGCCTAGCTTGTTACTTTAACACAATGACTCTATATTTTCAAAATTCTAAATGAAACAATAGGTGTCTATGACAATAAGATTATATGTGGGACGGAAGTGATCCTTCTGGAAGCAAATCAGACCAACCCTTTGTACAACGGCTGGACAAGTGGCGATACTATTATGTTAGTTTGTTCGCTAAGAATCCTTTGTGATAATTGGTGTCTATTGATTTCCATCTGTTCCAAAGCCGTCATTCTCCGACCCTTACTTCAAAGATGCAAACATTTATGGGCTGAGTTTGAATTTATATTATGTGATTCATTAATAACGTGATTAGCGAATTGTGAATCTGTTTATTTAGAAAAAATCGATGGTTTGCAAAATGTTATTAGAAAATCACAACCTCAAAGTGTGACAGAAAAGTTTCATTACAAAATTAAATATCATTATTGATTTAATAAAAAGATTTTTTCTGTGTTTTTTCTTTATACCGAACACACGCTATTGATTTGATAAAGTTTAATTGTTATACATTTTATTCGAAAAAAAACGGTTAGGTATATGTCAGCCTAAGTCCAGCCAACCGTTATATAATTTAAAAAAATTGTTTAATCACTTTATTATAATCTTGTTTATGTAACATGAATTAAACTAAATTTTGAAATTTTGTTTTAATTAAGCTCAACCGGTTTCTAGCATTTAAAAGAACAAAGGAATACGTACTACGCAGTAATTAAAGCTGTTAAAATTCTTTTAGACCATATTATAAAGTTAACTTTATAAATATCAAAGAATAAGCTTTGATTAATTGAAAAAAATAAACAAAAACAATTCAATTAATACCTGTGTAAGTCAGTCACGGCAGGTAATTTGTATCAGCCTTTAGTCCATATAGAACAATCGGTCATTGTCACTTAGTAGGGTCGCGTGAGGAAAGCGATACGTTACAGGAGACGTGTTCAACTGCACTTAGATCGGGGCCATTTAAAATAAATAAAAAAAATCAAGCACCACTATAGTTTAAATAATACGATAATGGTCAACTCTGAAAGAATGCTATTATAACAATCCAAGGTTCGCAAATATGATATATTTGTTTGAGTGTTTGAGAACTGAAAAACAGCCCCAAGTAACGTTTACAAATAATTGATTGTTTGCATTAATTTTAATGAGAACGAAAATCTTGAACGGCTTTTGAATCTAAAACTTTCATAATATTGAATACGTGAAATTATTTTTTCAATATAAATAACAAAAATTATAATGAACTTCATTCGTGATATTTTTGCTTAAATAAAAAAGATCAACGGTAAGCATTTGTTTATTTTCTACTCCATCAAATAGTGATACAATAAGTTTTATAAAATAACTATATAAATACACATTTAAAAATTGAAATTCTTGCATACTTAAGATTTGTTGAATACCCTACAATTTATATATCTGTGTACTAAGCTTTCAAGCTTCTGTACTACACCATTTCACGTTCAGCTTAGAGAAACGATAACGCACCTTAAAGGTAGGGCTTTATTTAAGCTTTGAAAAAAAACTGTTTTTGACGTTACCTATTAAATAGATAAAGTTGGCATTCAGACACACTTTTAATCTATGTCACTGTTTTGCATTTTTTTAGAAAAATAAAACAAAATCAGCGTCAGTGATAGGGTTAAATTTGTTTATCGTGACAAGGCACTATATTTCTCAACTATGTTCTTACATTATCGAAAAAAAAAGCATTTGAATATTTGTTTTTGATGTATTTTGAACGACTAGTAGTATTAATTACGATTTAAAGAAGAGCCAATCATTTCAGCTTTTCAGCAAATTATTTCTTGCTTTTAGACTGAAGAACGTGATGCAAAAAACTTAATTTATGTCTCGTCTGTACTTTTTTTCAATGAAAATTTGCTTTTTGAAGGCACAGTACATTTTATTAATACATCAGTATAACAACATCACTATAAAAAAAAAAACATTAACGCGTTTCATATATCGTATTTCAAATAATATGTTATATTTGTTGGTTTTAACTCAATCAATAATTCATTACGTTTGAAATAAAGTGGATCAGTCTTTAAATCAAAACAATAATTATTGTTTATTTTAATTCTGTAATTTTTGGGATGTTTTAAGTCTCGATTTATTATATCTGGTTATATCCAATATTTTATTTGTGTATGAAAAATAGCGTTTGAGTTTAAAATAAATACTTTTCAGAAAAACCTAATCAAGATTTACGTTATTAATAAATCAATAATGTTTAATATGGCAAATCCTTTTTTTGGACGTTTATCAAACACATACAGAGATGGACTCTTAATACACTCCAGATACTAAAAGTTAAAGAATAAGATTTTTTAATAACGGTTTTCCTTATTTTTTCCACTTTTATGATTAACTCACAAGTAACCTTCATGTACCGTTTGAATGATTTTTCCTCCAGCCTGCTACGCTTGGCAGAGCAATTGAAGTCCACGTGGAAAAGGCGTAATCTTTTGGAAATCCCTTAAAAAAGGATTATTTCCACTTTTAACATGTTAAACTTCACTTAATAATAATAAAACATGTTTACTTCTATTTCTACAATATACACGTGTAAGTAGTGCAAAAAAAGTGTCTTTATTATTGAAAGATTAATTTTGCACCAATATTTATTTCATACTATTATTGTGTTTTTGTGTTCTTTAAAAATGTTAAGACATCATCAGTAAATCGTGGAGTTGAAAAATATGGTCAAATTATTTATAATAATCAAACTCTTGTAAAACATAATTATTAATCTATATATAATATTTCACAATTATTATAATAAAAATAATAAATATAGTTAATACGATTTTCCACTGCTTTTTACCTATTAAACAGACCATTTTTTGAGTTTTAGTTTACACAACAAGCGAAATATCAAATTATCTGCAACAAATGAAGTATAATATGTATCGAAAGTAGAACTGAGATAGTTATAATTATGACATTTAAGGTTAGGGTATCTAGTGATTTAAGTTCATTGATCGGAAACAAATATATTCTCAAGAATCCATTACAAAATAAGTGAAATATTTTGATGACAAAAAAATAGTTGATTGAATAAAATCGAGTTCAAAAAAGAATTCTAAAACATATAATTGAGTCAATGTAAAATATCTTGAGTGTTGAAAAAATCAAGTAAACCTGCATTTTTATTCACAACTGAGTTTTAAAGCGATGAAATTTCCTTAATTATAAATTGTCTAATATCCTATTTCTGCTTGAAAGTTTTCCGACCCTTTTTAAAAGGCTTCACAGGCAGATGGACGCCCACAAAGCGAACTGAATCAAGTTAAATTCGGCGTGTAATAAACATTACGCCCGCAAAAGAACCTTATTTATATATAAAAGTGACACTTTATTCGCTACTCGATAAAATTCATACTCCAATAATTTTTGGCAGATTAAATGTTTAATCAAAGACACCCTCTTCAAAGGGGAAAACACCATCGCTTGGATGACTACTTTTGGACCCTTAGTTATTTTTGCGTGCTATTTTATAAATACGCGCTTTTAAAGTAAGCTCTTTCGTGGGTAAAAGTAACCCTCAAAAAAAGAATCACTAGAGTGGTTATGAATTGATAGCGCAGACGATAGAGCTTTGAAAGATCTAATTTAGTTTTAAAAATACCTACAAACTAATATGATACATCTGTAGATTGGGTCCTTTTCATACAGTTTTATATCTTCTACTATTTATAAGATGATTTCAACCCCTTTTAGATATTATCAGAAAAACATTAAAGCTAAAGTTTTGACACTGATCCCTTTTATAGTTTTGAGTATTCTGGAATACACTGCAAGCCGCTTTGGTAGTATATAAATTAGCTAGTAGGCTAATGAATGAAGTATTTGACTTCCAATAGTATTAAAAATAAAATTTGCTTTAACGTTTTACACCATAAAGATTTAGAAGAAAGAAATCGGTTTTAGTTGGGAACAATTTAGGTATTTAAATTCAAATATTACAATACTTTTTAAGTGTGAAATGCTTGCTTCTTAGTGTCACTTTTTTTGCATCAGGGGGACGAGTTATGTACGCACTTACGCGATGTATGTCATATATCAAAAAATACAAAAAAATAATTATGGTGTTTTATAAATATAATGATATTGAAATCTAGTATTTTTATAAAGGATTTGAGTGCATGGAATATCTCTGTGAGGCTTTTCAATACTGTGTAGTCTTGTCGATAGATTGCCGTTCTGAGACTTTTAAAGTTAAAACTTGTATTACTATAGATTTTACATTTTTTTTTTTGCTTTTAATTAACTATATCTCATTGAAGTAGTCAAGTTAAATGCACTGTGCCTATTCACGTTTTATTTGGACTAAAAATAAGATTCTCTATTAGAATATATTTTATTATAAAACATGGCAAATGCAATAAATCAAATTTTTTGAAATATTTTATAAATAACGTTTTAAGAAAGAAATATCGGGATGATTTAATTTTGTTTGACGACATGGAGCTGAACTCAATATTGTCGAAAATAAATGTGACATATTATTACGACAAATCGAGGTACAGGGTGACCTTCCTTGAGAAAAAAACACTCGCCTTTATTCGCCCGATGACAAAATTGTGAACGGGGGCGGAAAATTACCCATTTTAGCAAAAATAAATCCTAACAGTTTCGATTTCGGCTTCAACAAATATACTCAAGTTTTCCGATGGCCACGAGAAACGAGAATTTTCCGGGGCAAAGACGACATATAATATTGTTAGGTAAATGGCATGGAATACAACATTGCAAATGCTCGTTTCTAGACAATCTATGGCAAATGTGTTTTATAAGTGGCTACATCTTGATATTCATAAAATAACTATGCGCTGTAGAAAACTTTCAACTTTTATGGGATGTAAATTATTTCACTGCTCTATTCCTACTATGCTTCAATGCATTTTATGCGATCAAATTTAGGAAATCTTTTGTAATCGATTCGTATTATTGTTCAATTTTTAACGGAAACTAAAAACAATTTACCTTTGTGGTCTTGCTGCAAGAGCTGTTTTTTAAGCAATTAGGCAGGTCTGTGATCGGGTGAGGTCGATATTAAAATTTTATTTATTGATCTTTTGGATGGGCGTTAGTAAGTTGTACATTTGGTTGATTGGCCGATAGCTGCTTTGCCAGTGTTTTTTAATTCATTTGAAAAAATATATTTGGTAATGGCAGACCTACAGAAAACGGCAGAGCTTTGATTTGACTGCGGCGTGCATCATATTTTTCCTTCCTCTTTGACCAAATTCATTTTTTATGTGGATCATAAAAGCACACGGCACGTTCGATATATGTGGAATAATTTCATATTACTGGTCTTTTGTGGCAACATATTACATTCTTAAAAAAATATTGAAATTCATGTTAAGAATAATATTTTAAAAGGTTATATAAATAATAATATATTCAGTTGTCAACTGTAATTTTTTGAAGGAAATGAATGATTTTTTTAATAATTACGATACATTTCTTGATAATTTTTCCACAATATATTTGACTGGAGACTAATCAACCAATCCTGATTATCATAATTATTGCGTAAATAGTAATTAAAAAATGTGATGTCATTATATAACATTACTTGCTTCTGTAATATCATATGTACTTTGCTAACTTCGGCTTGACAATATCACGGTTGACATATGTAAAGAACACATTAATTTGTTTGAAAAAAGTTTACACATATCTAATAATTGAAAAAAATATTACTTTGACTTTGAATATCCAACATTCACAAGTATCTTGAGGTTTTTTACGCAATTTTTATTGTCACTTTTTTTGAATTCATATAAAAAAATTCTAAATCATGTTCGGTGTGTCATAAAAGACAAATGGAAAATTAGTTTAATGTAAAACATAACCTCGAAAATATATCTAAAGTAAGTCAAATGTGATAATATTTGACAATCGTATTGTTGGTCTGTGCGTGAGGTTTTATAATTAATTTTATCGTCGAAAGGTGTGTGGCCAAATTATTTAATTTTCTAATCGTGATTTATTATTATAAACCAAATAAATAATTACTCGCGATTGTTCATACAAAACTTCGTCACGTTTTTAATTAATGTGCTGAATTAAAATTAAGACATAAATTCCAGCATGATGAAAATAGAATAATCCTTGATAGCAATAATGCTCTAATTTCAATTGCCCTGAAGTAAAAATAACTATTTTTTCTATACACCAGTATATCAGTTGAATAATTTGAAATAAAATCAATAAAATGAGACTCATAATATTTGTAGCTGTTTTTGTTTTTGTGGCAGCAATAAATTAGGAAAATATTACGTTATGAGTTAGACCAAAAGAGCAATTTTGGGATCAATATTTTGAATGATTGAACAGGAGTTCACTTGGCAGAATTTCATTATAAAAATGTGAAGCAATAACTGTATATTATAGCGATTTGATACTTATTATATTTCAATCGTCAAAACACCCTTAAAAAGATGCTTGCAAAAAGTTTAACTGTATAGTTTCTATGAAGTTCGAAATAATCACGGAAAAGATTTATTGTACACGAGTATAAAAAATATTTGATTGTACAAAAGAAGTTTCTTGGTACTTCCCAAAGATTTAATTAGGCGTAAAGATCATATTTTATAATATCGATATATAGTTGTATAACATTTTGTCTTAATTATTGATCATTTTGCAAATTTCATGATAAATGTACATGCTTTTTAGTAATTATTTCCACAATACATTTTTTGATCAAGACTGATTGATAATACTCACGATAAGCGAAACCGGTTTTGATGAAAAAATATATTTTGGAAATAAGTACTAAAAAAATTTTTTTTATTATTTGAAATATCATTCTTTTCCATCAAGAAGTGATCGTTAACACCTTAAAAGTGAAATGCACATACCTTGGTATGAATTAATTAATGTTAATGAAGCATGCTTTCGTCGAGAAGTGATCATGATAAAGAACGAATTCATGTGTTCGAGCGTAAGCAGAAAATATTTAACCAAATTCCTATCGAAACTACTGCATCCCAAAAATCAAAGCAAATATGTTGCATCACAAAGTATTTCAGTTTATTTGTAAGCACACATCACTGGAGCAACAGTTCAACATCGACGGCAATGCGCATAGAACCTTTTTCATACAAAGAAAGCGTTTTCCACATTTTATGAAAAGAATTTCACAGATAACTCGTCATCCTTATCATGTAAATGGTTTCGAAGAAATTCTGAAAGTACATTTTGGCAATAACAGTTTGACGGAAATATTGGCTTTACAAGCAATTTACATACGGTTAAAATATAAATTAAATATATCGAATTCTGAAATTTTCTCCCATATAAATTCCTCTCATTTCATAATGATTTCTTTACCTTAACAAATAAAAATTTCAACAACAAAATTTCAAATTATATTTATTAAAGATATTGATTTCGCAGTATTGAGTTGTTAAGCAGTTTATTTTTAGCAACTAGCAGTTAGATTTCTAACGAAATAAAAAAATTTGCTCACTACAACACAGCAATAAAATGACCGTCGAGCACTTAAAATGGTATTTTCAAAACTATAAAGATTGCAGGTTGCGTGTTTGTTATTATTTTCTACCTTCTTTAGAACTCAATATATCTGAAATAGTTGCTTATCGTAAATATTTGCCAGGAAAACTGCCATTTTAAAAAGTTGTTGCAAATTTTATTTTCAAGAATATTTGACAGATATAAATGTGCATCAACTTGTATAAACGAATGAATGATACGTATTAAATTGTAAATTTCCTTCGAGCGATACTGCTTTAAGTCGTAGAAAAACATATATGATATTTTCAAACTGTTATGTCAATGTGTTATACTGCATATCTACTCATCGTAATTGATTATTTTTCAAATAAAAACCTAACATTAAAAAACTTTATAATATAAAATTTGAATTGTACATACATCAAAATTTACACATATTTTGTCACTAAAGATCCGGGTTTTGCATCCATTTGCATTTGCATTGTGGAACTCCACAGGAAAAATATAAGCCCTAGTAAGGGCTAGGTACTAATTACACGTCTGAAATATTTTCTATTAACTTCTGATTTCATTATAATGAAATACAATTAAGCACGTTATGGTGAAAGATTTTTATAATAATTAACTACTATAACAGTGTGAGAGTGTAATTTGATACGTAGAGATACCTGGTTATTTTTATTTGTTAGATTTAGGTAGGATCAAATATCAGGTGTATAACATAAATATTTTAAATTGTATTTAAATATACATGTTCATTGAGGATATTGCAATTAACGCTAGATAAAAAAATGTGATTTATAAGTATAAAAATGATATTGATAGTTTTGTACATTTTAAATTGGTTGAATATTTTTTAAATAGAGAAATATACAGGTTTACTTGTAGGAAAAGCAAACAAATGCGCTTTCAAGCTATTTTAAGGTATATATACTGACTGCGAATTCTGAACGAGATTGTAGAAATTGTAAATTCTTCGGGAAATCGTTTTACCGAACCGACAATAAAGGCTCTTCATTTGTTTAAAGGTGTAATTTAACCCAACGGTAAATTATATCGCCCTACTAAAAACCCAATGCTTTTCAGAGCCAGGATATTAATTTGCATTTGTTTATCTAATAGCCTGGACCATTATCTGGAAATTCACTTCGATACACTTTTAGAAAATTGCTCTTTAAAAGATATTTAAGTAGCAATATACTCTGTTAATAAATTACGATGACGTCTAAAGGTATTATTATGACGCATATTAGACCTCTGTTATTCCCTTTTGATGCTTTTCCGGAACAAAGACTTTTTGTAGGCCATACAGAATATTAACGGCTAACCTTTATTTTAAATAACATATTTATAAGAGTAAAAAAACTCATGTAGATAAGCTAAAAGATTATTTAAAAATACGAATGATCGTCCATATAAATAACAATGTTCAACAATGTTTCAATTCAGGATGACAAAATAGCAATGTATTTTAGTTCTGCAAAATTTATAAGGTATAAAGATGATAGCTATTTCGGCTCACTACATAACTATAGTTCTGATGAAGGTGTTCACCGAAATAGCTATCAACTATATATCTTATAAATTTTGTAGAATTAAAATACATTGCTATTTTTTCAAGGTGTTATAATAGACTTTTACCAAGCGAATGCCAATTCAATCAATACTTTGATACTGCTATCTTATAAACGAGTTCTATAAAGTAAATGCTTAGGTTTAAAAGTTTAGGTGGTTCATATCTTATTGTCGTCTCGGTCTAGGCAGATACTCATCTATATTATTCCATACATCTCGCTGTTATTTGTAGATCACTTTGGTATTATCATCGATGAATTATTGATTTCTAGAAACAAACAAAAAAAAGTGAATCATATTACCCGAAAAGACACTCGTTTTATGTAATTTCAGACTTGTGTCGTGAACCGTGAATGTCATTTAATTTGTATTGTTTAACCTAATGAATTTGTGAAGAGAATTGTTTTATAAAAGAAAGAATTAAACTACTATTACGGATCTCTTTTAAAACGAAACATATATTTACTATTATATCAAATTTGTATTGCTTATACTTGTGTGTGCGATTAAACATGGGAAATCGTACAAAGTTTCAACAATTCAAATTTTATATATCTGCTATTTTTTAAATTATCTGATTTTTTATGGCAGTCGCAATAATTTACTTTTATAAATTCCTGATTTAGTATAAAACTATTGAAATCCAAATACAAGGATATGTTCTAGTTTGTTTTGTTTGCCTTGTTAATCGTAGATATTGTATTACAAAACCCTGATACATAGATAGCATTTTGTAAAGAATTCAGAATGGATAATACAAATTCATTCGTTTAAAATAAGTATTGAGCAATATCAAAAGCCTTATTTTACTTTTGATATAATTTATTTGAATAATATATTTACATTGCATACATTCACTTTGTAATGTAACAACATAAGACCTCAATCAATTGAACTTTTCCAAACGCACTTAGTAAGACTATTAAATATACCAGTCTATATAATAAATATGTAGACACAAATAATGGTCGGAATTTTCGTTATTAATGTCAACCGAGTATTTCTTTTCGAGTGTTTTAGTTTCGCCAGTTCCGTTTCTATACTTGCTCCTTTCAAATAACAAACTATTTCCCAACCGGCGCAAGTGTACAAATGCCACTTCTGCCGCTCAGCTTTGCAATCTTTGGATATTTTAATATTACTGTAATATATTCAACTAATTGCAAGGATTAAATTATTTTGCTTTTCATATGAAAACTCTGTGGAAGTGTGAAAATTTATTTTCATAATACCACACCGACAAACGGCAATGTTGTGCATTCGACTATTATACAATATTTCGAAATGGCATACTGAAATTTTGCATATTTAATAATATTTTACGCGTGGTAACAGTATTTGAAAAATACTAGGGATCGAAACTTGAAAAAAGCTTGAATAAGCACTTATCAAATAGAATATTAGCGGTGCTCGTAATATATCATAACGAACTTGATAAATATTATCGATAATTGTTTGTTTTTTTTTTTAATATTTTTTAAATCGAATAACAAAATTATCAATTTTATTGATTGAATTGACATTTATTTGATATAAATTCGTTATTTCACGGTGAAGAAATAGCAATGTATTTCAGTTCTACAAAATTTGTAAAGTATTAAGTTGATAGGTATTTCGGCTTACGCTCTCATCAAAACTATTCTGTAAAGATTTATACACACCTTATAATTTTTTTTGTACTAAATTACATCGCTATATTTTCACTGCTTTATCTATTTTGATTTAAGACTTAAAATTGACATCCACAAAGCTACCGCTGAATCCATAGAAAGAAGATTAAATATATTTTATATCCTACTAAAATATCGTTACATATCTTTTGTCATTTAAATAAATAGTTACGAAAAAAACTTAAATATATATTATGATAATAAAATTTTATAACACTGCATGAAAATCTCTGATAAGTCTTGTAAGGAAATTTAATTTACCTCAAAGTACCTGTATTGGGCGTTTTGTCTTTTGGTTTTTATTGTTTCATATATCGATGATATTTGGCTATTTCTGGCACCTATCTTCAGTTTTACTAACAACTGCACAATGCTGAACGGAAAAAGCTCAACACGCCCTGAACGGCAAGTTTGAGTGTTTTGTCGACTCGTAGCTTGGCCCACTCGAAAGGGTCCGTGTCGCAATCGCATATAATTTACGACACTCTTTGCACGTTCATATATCACCGTGGGTTCGGCGTACACCACCCGTTCAGTTGACTTGTCACTAGCTCAAACAAAATAGATAATAAACATACATAAATAAAAATATTTGCGGTTTCAAATGATCAAATACAATTAATATGTTCAGTTGTACGAATAAATACATGAGACATACAACTTACATTTGCGAATTATTTGTAAAAATAAACAACACATACGTATTTAACAACAGGTTATATAAGATTGACACACTGTTTTCAAACATTTTTGTCGACATCTATGTCTTTCAATTTGATAAAATAATATTGTTTTCACTCAATAAAAGGGATTTCACGGGCATGGATTTTAAGGTATGCTAACATACAAGTATATAAACATCGATTGAAATAATTATTCAAGAAAAAAGAGGATGAAAACTGTATGAACGTCCACTTTTCTAAAGTTCTTCTTCCAAGAGTTTTCAAAAGAAAATCATATACATAGGATGTTCACCGAGAAGGCTTACCAACATATATCACTTGATATCGACTGATGGTGCTTGTTGAATTGTACAAAGTTTCAACAATTACAATTTGATATATTGTTTGTTTGTCATATTTTTGGTAAATATAAAGTGAAAAAATTATCAAAGCCGATTATCAATTATTAGATTATGATGGTTAGAATATAAATGAAACATAAATAGAAAATCCTCAAAAAGTGTGGTCTGTAATTATTAGTAAGAGTTATTGATCTTTTTTCTAAATATATTGTGGAAATAAGTACAAAAAATGTGTTTTTATTATTTAAAATATCTTATTTTTCTATTTTGAAGTGATAGTTAACAACTTAAAAGTGAAGAACATCTTAGTTAATCATACTGAAGCCTTTCAATAGCATCGATCACAAATAAATTATTTTTCAAAATAACAATCGATACTATAGTAGGTAGAATATATAACTATAGGTAGCAAATTCAATGTAATCGTTTTAGGACATACAACGTGTAAAATGTTTAGCGATAATTTAAATCTTTTTTTAGTGTAATGTAATTTGTACATACATGAATTTTGATAAATTTACTTGAAACATCACAGATTAAATTTAAAATATTCTTACTCTTCAGTCTTACGTACAAATAAATGTGAAATCAATACCTATTAGTTAATAACCAACTTTTGAAATAATGCAATGATATGTACAGGAAAGGCGGTATTTCAATCAATAATAAATTACGAGAAATCTAATATAAAAATCGTGATGAAAATTGATTGTGCGTGATAAAACAGTAAACTACAATTTGGAAAACTGTATTTCACAAAGCTCTCCACCTCTATTCATTTCCTATAGCCGGTAAATGATGATGGGATAATCACTGTTCGTGTTTTCAATGATTTATTGTAAATTTATGTACTGCTCGTTGGTAAATAATTCGAGTCAAGAGTAAGCATCAGAAACATTCAACACTTGAGAATTATTTAAAGGTAGACCATTTCTTTTATAAGTGTAAGCGTTTCTTATATGGGTCTGCATAAATGCGGTCGAAGGTGGTATTTTATTATACTAGTTTATATTTCTTTCAGAATCATAATTGTAAAGAGTTACAAAGAAAGCTGTTCGCCAACAATGCTTTTAAATAGCGTCCATTTCTTCAAAACATAAGGAAAAGATTTCTGTATTTAATAGGGTAAACAACGTTCGCAAATATTTTCTGATAGATTTGGAAACAGTCTCCGATCATATCATGAAGTTATCGAAGAAATTTTACAACTCCGTGACCGAATCAAATCTCAAATTAAGTTTGAATGTCAGTGAGGTGAAAATACTTTAATCCCTACAGTTCACCTTTTTGCAATGGATATTTTTGAAATATTACAGGTTCGAAAGTTTATGAGAACAGTTTATTTGTAAAGTGCGTGAAATATAAAGAAACGATAGGACACGGTGAAAAAATAGCAATGTATTTAAGTTCTCAAAAATATTATAGTTGATTGAAAGATATCTAGTTTAAGTTCTGATGAAGGCATGAGCCGAAATAGCTATCAACTATATATCTTATAAATGTTGTAGAACTTAAATACATTGCTGTTTTTTCGCCGTGTTATAACAGAATTCTACCAAATAAATGCCAGTTCAATCAATAAATGATAGGGTTTTATTCATTTTAATTGTACTATCGTACTTTTTCAATTAGTGTAATAGTGATCGATTTATCAATATTTTAAATAAAGGTAACGAAACTGAAATATGAAATTATGTATTTAATACTTGTTGTTTTAATTCTGTAATTATTTCAATTAAAATTAATAAGCACGCCTCTCACGTCGTTAAATGATGGGAGAAGTATTGCCATTTATTCCATTAGGCGTAAAAGAATATGGCGAGGCTTCACAGACAGGTTTCAACAGAACCCGTACTGTGTTTTTCTTGAAACCTCCCCGAATTCTTTCGTATTCATCTTACTAGACTAGACTAGGGTGGTGAGACTTATTTTTGTCCGACAAAAATGACATCTTAGATTTCTGTAGTACACGTATATTATGATGCTCCAGCTGTTAACAGAATAACCTCTATTGCAATATATTAAATGGAAAGCAAAACAAAAACGTTTTGAAAATGTTATTTTTCGTATTATTTTTAATGTAACGACTTGGAGATTATTATTTTATGAAAACCAAAATTCCGTGTACTGTAGTTTTTTTAAATAATAACTTATTTATAGGAAACATATTTTTCAATAATATTTCCACAATTTATTTTAGGATCAGGACGAGCTTCAGTGATTGGGAGAATTGTTAACATATCATCAGTTGACGATGCTAAAAAATGTTTTTATTTTTTAAAACACCAACGATAATAGTTATCCTTTTATGCTATGAATTAATTTATTATACTTTAATTTCAATAGAGTTTACAGGTTGATTCATAATTTTTAAAACAATAAAAACAGATAATAATATATTTTATGAATAAAACCAGTTTCGCTCATCGCGAGCTTATATATATATATATAATCAGTTGATTGGTCCTGATCATAAAATATATTCTTGGATTAGTACGGAAAATATACATTTTTATTATTTAAAATGTCATGACTTTTCATCAAGAAGTGACAGTAGACACCTTAAAAGTAACTTTTGATATTTTTTCTGGCCCAAATTTACATGTTAAAAATGATATGTTTATTTTTTATTTACTGACCCTTTTCTTTAATTTTTTTATTTCTATGTTGAGTCCCAATAACAATTTGCTGCGCGTTTTCTTTCCAAGTATAGTGTTAGTTTAAGTTTATTGATTGAATTGGCATTTACTTGGTAGAACTCCATTATATCAAGGTAAAAAAATAGCAATGTATTTTAGTTCTACGAATTTTTTTATAAGGTATAGTTGATAGCTATTTCTTACAAAAATATTTGTATAACTAAATTATATTGCTATTTTTTCACCGTGTGCTAGTTAAAGTTTTTAAGTTGACAAATATTCAATAAAATCTCGAAAGAATACTGACTGTGTGTGTTTAGTTAGTAAACGCCTTCAATCTCTTTCAAGATTTAAGAAATGTTCATTTTTGAACGATTTCCAATTGCAAACAAAGACTTATTTATATCGGATGTATAATACTAGAGCGTTACTATAAAAAAAAAATATTTTGCTTCCATTATTCAATCAGAAAATTCTTATGAATTTTGTGTTACTGAACTAGAGACATCTTCAAAACTTAACATGTATTTTTCAAATTTACGTGAACAGGATATCCAACCTTTCTATTGGGGTGACACGTGTCACCTTAAGTGGCATGGCAACACGGTACTTACTTAAACATTTTCCAATTTGATATTAAACGTGTTCGTGTGAGGCTTTAGAAGGAATTTTAACTTTAAATATTTCATTAAAGGTCGATCCCATAATCTCAATAGAGAGGAAATGGAAAATATTTGAGTAGCTTCATTTAACAGATAGATTTTATATTGTTATTTAACTCTATAAGTTCCATAGGACCGATACATTAGCCTACCCTACTCATGTGACTTATCTGAAGTCCTGTATTTAGGAATTTTCATTGAACACTTTACAAATTAACAAAAGATAACTTTGAAAAATGTGTTACCAGAAAGAATGGACACATTAACGTACGGGAAGAAATTTGTATATTATATTTAATCAAATAATAAAAAAATTGTTATTATATTTAATGTATGCATGGAAAAGCGTAAGTTTTTATAATAATACAATATAATTTGTATCATTTGAAAGCCTCTGCTCATCGCTAACAATATTTTAATGCCAATGCAAACATTCCACTGTAAATCGTTGCAATTGCAAAACCCTGCATTACACTGGTGCAATTTTTCTGTACGTTCAGCGTTATGCTAATATGGTGTTGAGAAACAGTCGTTTGAATATTGAACGAGCTTTTTCGCATTATTTTCACAATTTTTGCTCTCCAAGCACGACAGCTTGTCAGGCTTAACTAATTTTATTTATTCACACAAAAATTTTCCAATGGCCCGTGGATGTAAATTTTTTGCTCGTACATGCGTCGATACAAAAATCATGCATTGCTAAAACGTAACGCAAAGTAATTCAATAATAGATGAATGATTACATTCTTATAGGAAAATATTAAATATCGATGGAACTACATGTAAGTAAATATATTATTTAAAAACCCGTATGTATACACAATTTTGTACGTAACATGTTGTGTGTGATATTTTTTTCGTACTATACTACATCTGCTATTAAATATATGTCATAAATACATTTCAATTGTTATTTTGTTTAATTGTAAAGTAATTAAGATTAAATCTGCATTGAACTAAAATTAAAATAGTAAAGTGACCTTTTTTACAAGAATTTCGTAAGTTTTTGACTGTTTACGACTGAAGTGTCGATATGGCTTATTGTAGAATTATTTCACTTTATTATAGATTTATAGATACTGAAAAATATATGAGTGTCATCAATTTTAAATCATTCGGTTACCATCTGTTTTTTGGGTCAAAAATAAACCATAGTTTAGTTTATTTGAAATTATTATAAATAAGTTCAAAAGGCTTATGAATGAATCTAAATGATTGTTCTTTTAGATAAGCCGGTCTTGCTGATATCGAATGTTATATGGTATATTTTTGTTTAATTAATTGTTAAATCATAAATTAACAAACAACATAATAATACAAAACAGCAATCGTGCTTTTCAGTTGATTGAAACATAAAAGATAAAAACAAGAATAGGCAAAGCTTTAAATATAAATTCTGCACAAATTCAATTAAGTGACATTTATTATCTACATTGACTTGCGTTTTCCAAGGCTTTGCGGATATTAAGATTAGAGCACGCCAAAATGACCAGGTGGGTTGAACTAACTTCAATTGTGTTATATCTGGTTTGGCAAAATTCATTATTCGACATTATAGGTAAGGCCCAAAAATAAAATAATCTAAAGCAGTTATTTAGAATGCCAAACCCTTTTAACGGACATTAATGTCAAAGTTATCGTGTATTCTTTATTAATTTTACATCCGCTTGTGTCAGGCTACACAACTCGAATACTAAAATAATGTTATTTGATAGTTTAGTATTCGTGTTATTATTCCTTTCACCAGGTAAATTAATTTAAATGACTGTGTAATTCATTTGTCAACTTACGCCCCCGACATCACACCCTTGTCTTGGATATTTCGCTCAAATATACAAACACAATATGAATAAGCGTTTGTTGTAAATATTTTCCTTTCAAATATTAATTTGTTTAAGTGTATTTTGATGGTGGGCTCATATTTGGTATTTCCCTTGTCATGTGTGTGTAATATAAAAACTGAAGTAATAATACAATATTAAAGAGGTTGTTGCTCTATTGTTTGTGATATCATTAAAAGATTATAATGATATAATTCAATCGTATTTTGACAACTAATTGAAATTTCACTTTAAAAAAAACAATTAACTAACTCAATTAAACCTGAAACACACAACAGATTCTTCAGATTTGCGACAAGCATATATTTATTCAAGAAGTTACAGATAACATCTTAGAAGTCATTTATTACAGGAATATACATATGTTTGACGCATTGAAACCGGTCCAGATCATAAAATATTATGTATATATATAGAAATAAGTATTAAATTATGTGTTTGTATTATTTAAAATAAATGAATTAGACTTAATGTTCTCGTGTATTAGAAAATCAATAGATTTAATCAATGTTATGATCTTTCTTTCGTCATTATTCATTAAAATTTTTAATAAATAAAAAACTTACGTAAATACGCACAAATATACATTACATTGTCTTAATTTCTATGATTTATAAATATTTCTTCTTGAGTTCATTTCTTATCTTAAGATATCTTCTTAATTAAACATTTTACTGCAGCAGGTGTTTTTTTAATTATAAGTAAATAAAAGTTATGATACAATGATGAATAAGACAATTGCTTGTGTATCTCTTCTCAAAAAGTATTTATCTAAGCTTAATGAAAGTTTTAATATACAACAGTTCTAACGACGGCGGAAGCCAAAATATCTATTTAATTAAAGAGTATTTTTTTAATTACAATTATAACCAAGTTTTAGACAGTAAAATAAACGTAAGTCTTTTCAATAAATCAAAATATTCGGTCAAGTATATGGAAAAAAAAACTAGTGTTCAAACAAACATGTGCTGTATGTAATAGTAGATGTCCAAACAACATCGATACAAAGAGAAGCAAGACGTTTTCTATATATACTAGTTGTTAAATGTGTTCACTTTTTATTTGAATATCACAAATTTAAATTCAACATTATAAATAACGAGTTTTGTCAGTTATATATAATTAAAAAATGATATCATAGAATATCAATGTATCAAAGAACAATAAAATCGACGCTTGACTACGAATATGTGGTATTGGAAAATAAATTTTAGGTCAAAAATATTAATTACCAGCTGGCAAACATAATTTCCCATAGTAATTAACTGATATGTAATATTTTTTGAAACAATATAGCTAGCGATAATTTACGCGACAAGAACATGAATATATCTTCTATGCTAATTATCATACATTTATTATTAAGTCTATGTGACGCTTTGTGCATGCATTATGAATAGAAACCGGTTATTACAGACGAAACTGTAAATTGATAGAAAAATCTTTGTGTATATTTGTGATAAATATTATTCAATAAACTTTCAAGAAGAATACATTATGCATTAAAGTGTTTTATTGTCTATGTATTTGGATTTAAAACAATCTTTTGTACTAGTGTTTTTTTTAAAGGTTTATATGTTTTTTTACTTACGGACTTATCAAAAATAATCACTCAAACAATCTTACAAAAAACTGTTAAATATATTGTATTTTTAATTATCTACTATCAAACTTATTCCAATCAACTGTCAATGTGATCAATATTTGAGAAATTCGCAGACAATGGGTTGAATACACACACACATATTTCTGAAATGTTGCAACTTTATAAGATTCAAAACGTTTTGTCATTGATGATTTGGGTTACGCATTTTGGCAGTTCTGTTGTATACATGTGATAGAATGCCTAAAGATACCGAAAGGAAAAAACGGATAATAAGTGATTAAATATGTAGGATCTTACAAATTTTCTTCACATTAAAATTTTAGATTGTTTGAATTAGTTTCAACAATCTAAATATGATTTTGAAATTACATCAGTCACGTAAAGTAGGTATCGTAAATTATTTCAAAATTTTATATTAGAATTTCATCATGCGCCTTCAGTTGATATCATAAAAATGTATCACTGAGCTTAACAATAACCTTGCTATATGAATAAATATATGTCTTTCTTCAGTCATGAAAAATACTACACGTACATAATATTTATTTGGTTGTTATCATAAACTGAAAAAATATTATTTGATTATTTAATAACTTCGTTAAATAGCACAAAAATTCAATAAATCAACTTTTCGAATGTCTATACCTTGTCACGCAATTTTCCACCTCGTTTTTTGTTATTTTTTTCCGACGTATTGTAATATTTTCCTCGCACACCTTTTTATTTACTACAATAAGTCATAATAGAAAATAACAGTCTCAATGCTATTAATTATACTAAAATGAAGTATTAAAATTTCGTAGGAAGCTCCTGACTTAATAAAATATGCCCATACTTTTTATTTTTCATTTTTACTTAGTTAGATTTGACTACATTTATTTGCCTGTCCTACTCAATTTAAAATATTGATTGAATTGGCATTAAATTGATAAAGATTCGTTACAGTATGGTGAAAAAATACCAACATCAAATATAAACTCATCACCGAACGTCAGACCATTACGGAAGATAAATGCAATTTTTAAGCCAATCAACTTATTACAATGTTAATTTACTACTTACGTTTATTCCCACACAATAAAAAATCCTGTTAATATCACAATATAAAACTAGGATGCTAGAACAGAAGAGAATATTATTTACGTTTTCTATACCTTTCTTACTTTTATGTAAATTTAAACATAATTCTGATGATAATCATAAGCCAAAATAGCTATCAACTATATACCCGAAAATTTTTTTAGAACATAAATACATTGCTTTTTTTCACCACGCTATAAAAATATTGATTTACTATCAAAAAATATAGTTAGCCTTTTTTAAGTGAATATAATTATGAATGAAATAACAAAGGAAAAAGGATATGGCTAATTGTCAAAAGCTAAGTTTTTATTTTTATTTAAGAAGCGTCGCACTAAATTGAATAAAAGCTTTGCGATTGCGATATTCGCGGTGTCAATTAACGCTTTAGTTTTTAATCACAAAGCACTTCTTGACTTTTACATGGAAGCATTTCCTTAAACGATGAATGCATTTTAAGTTTTGTAGTATTTGTGAGTAATTAAATAGAATTGAAATAAAGCACTTTAAATTGTTACTAAGTATTGTTTTTGTTAAGAATTTTGTCTGTCTAAAATATTCGAGGTAATAATAATTCATTCGTCAATTTTGATCATAAGATTTGATAAAAGTTTTCGAAATAAAACAATTATTACACGTTTTCTTTTAAATTCACATTTGTTTTAAACAATTTTAAATAAATGTTACAGTTTCCAGTGGACTACCATTTTGTATTGGTAAGATAAAACAATTTGAAAAGTTTTCCAAAGCCGTAATATTGCGTTACATAAGCGGTTTACTGAAATGTCTTGAAATCTAAGCCATCCATATCAATAACGTTCGCGCCTGTACAGTTTTTTTTTTACTGAAGATTCTTCACAAACGTGCGGGGATTTGTATTAAAAGAACGAAATCGTTCCGCATTTGCATGTAAACGCTCTCGCCTAGATACAAAACGATCGGTGCTTTTGTTTGCCGGCATTTGTCTTGCCTGAAGACAAATGTGCGTTCCAAACCCTTTCACGAGGCGGACCGTTTCAAGGAGAGGGAAGAATAAAACTCCTGCACTGGACGAGCATCGGCGGAGAAGGATGTAGGGATTAAGGCTCTAGGGGTGACATGGGATCACCGCCCGAAGGCAATAGAGGATATCGCTAAGCCTGCTTGGACAGTCAGATGCATACGGCATCTTAATATTACGTTTCGCATTGAACTGTTTCCGACTGTTCATCGCATTCACACATATCAACAAAATTATTTTATTTGCATATTTGTTGTAGATTTGTGCCTAGAATACATATTTCAAAATCTACAAGAACATAAATGTAGAAAATTTTTAAATAGTCACATGCAATGTAGTTATTTAAAAACAACTATATTTCACGGTGAAAAAATAGCAATATAATTTAGTTCTACCAAATTGAAAAGATATAATATTTCTGACGATGGCGTGAGCCGAAATAGCTATCAACTATATGCTTAAAATTTTATAGAACTAAAATGCATTGCTATTTTTTCACCGTGTTATAATGAAGTTCTACCGAGTAAATACCAATTCAAGCAATAAAATTGTATCAATTTAATGTTTTGAATTGAGAAAAAAAATACTTGATTATCTGATATTTGAACATTTAAAGACGAAGCCACATTTTCATATTTTTTTTAAATGTATACCGATAGTCTCTAAGAAATAATTCAAATGCTTTTATGATTTTGATTTCTTTAACTGCATACGTTATCTGGTTTCTATTTATGTTGAAAAAATCCATCATTCTTTTTTAAATTTGAAATATTATTGACGTATAACGTTATAAAGGGTAATATCACTTTCGTAGAAATGAACGCCTAAATCCTATAAAAGACGCGTCAACAAAACTAATAAGGTCACACGCATCATAGGAGACGTTGATTCAATCAAGGGATAGAGTTGCCGAGTAATGTGCCTCAGCGCCGCAGGGGGAACTAATGTCCTCTCAAAGGAGGATATCGTTGGGTTTCTAGACAGACACTAAACACAATTTACGGGAATCCTTGCGGTCAACCGAGCCGAGGCCGGCAGCTTTGCCATTGCACAAGACGCCCCGCCACCCCGGAGCTTTTCCCCTGGAGCTTTACATTTGCCCGCCGCGAATGGAATTCCGCTGTAATTCGCCGGCAAATGAGGGCGATTAGTTCGGCAAATTCTCGCGTGGTGTGGAATTGTTGGGCCACTAGCTGCCTATCTCTTACAGCTGCTCGGTTAGTATTAAGTACTTAGGATATCTACCCTGTAAGTTTTCTTTGGATTTTATGGGCGCTTCTAATCTGATCTCTGAAAGCCATAATTTATCTATTTTATGTGTTTTCATCTATTAAATTCGCGAAACGTTTCAAATTAAAACGTAAAGAATGCCTTGTAGCCACTACAAAATGTTAAAGTCATAACACAACATAAAGAATCAAAAACTTATATCTTCAAGTTTTCCATAACAAAAAAAACTTTTCTTCTTAATAATAAAAAACATATATTTATGATCAAGACCGTTTCGCTTAGCATTTTTGCAACAGTTTATTAGTTAATTATGACAGGCATTGTATTAGTTATCAATCGGTTTTGTAAGTATTTTTTAAAGTATTGTTTCAGGTTAAACACAAACAAAATATACTTAATTTATTATTTTTAGATTATTAAAAGGCAATTTTTTTGTGTTATGCTATATTATGTATGATATTAATTTCGTTTCAACAAAAACTATCCACTTTTAAGGTGTCAACTGTCACTTCTTGATGGAAAGACATGATATTTTAAATGACATTCTTCTGGCTTCTTGAACCCATGGTTTTGTATACCCGCTACCTTTAACTCAAATATTTTGTATGAATAGACTTGTTTGTAAATTGTATTCTATCAGTTGATAGTGTTCGCGATGAGTGAAGTCGGTCCTTTTCAAAAAATATATTGTGGAAATAAGTACTAAAAAATGTGTTTTTATTATTTAAAAAACTATACAATATTAAATGAAATCAATTAATGGCTGTAGTTGAGAAAAATAGGTTACACACGTATATGGATGATATTTTATGTTCGATTCTTGAATTTTATGCATTCAAAAATTTGGAACGTATTCAGTAATTTTCGTAAAAAATTGCAATTGACAGTCAATTAATTTCAGTGAATAATGAGAAAATATAAAGCAATCTACTATTTAAATAAATTCATGGATTATATTCAATTCGGCTTAGTGTGATGCCACTGGTGATTTACTTAATCTGAAAATAGTGCATACGAGCCAGCGCAGGGGATTATTTTGTTAGACGCGCGTGACTGCTGATATTTAAATTTTATCGTTAAAATGTGTTTTTGAGTTGCTGGGATTTTTCGAATTTTTTTTTTTACAATCAAGAAAAAAATATACCAACCATTCAAAAACAGGATTTCTCAAAAGTAAATTTTATTCAATTGCTCATTATCAATGCTTTTAATAAATATATTGATGTGATCACATTTCTTGATATAATGTATATTAAATAACTGCGAGCTTCTCAATTAGAAAATATATCTATGATATATTTAGTGCTGGAATATCAAATTTCACCCTTGGACCGCTAAAAAACTATACATCGTTGTTTTTGGCAACAACGGAAATTGTTACCGACATAATGATCAAACTCCTAGAAACAACGAAAATAGTAAAGCATTAAATATATATATATATTATCAACTATATTTGATGGCACATCTCGAGAGTTTTTTAAAATCTATAATATAACATAATATAACAGCAGCATAATTCCACAAAATAAATGCATTATTTTTGGCCATTCAAATATTTTCCAACCGATGTGTTTGTTCATATACTTGAGTTTTTTTTTTAATAATAAACGCAGATTTTTTTCTCGCTCATCACGAGCATTATCAATTGATAAAAAAACTAGTCCTGATAAAAAAAATATATTGTGGAAATAAGAACAAAAAAATGTGTTTTTTTTATTTTAAATAATCATGCCTTTCCATCAAGAAGTGACAGTTAACAACAAAATACGAAAGTTTCCCAAGCTCTTTTTCAAAGTATCTACCTTCATTTTTATCTTCAACCCAGTTGCTTCTCAACTAAGGAACGGATTCTGATTCAAGGGGATAGGACATGACGAGTTAAAAAATTGTTTGTTTGTTAATAAAATTTATAATATTTTGAAGTAAAATTTTTTATTTTTTTAGAAACCTCTGGTGTCAATATAATTGTAATGATAGTGTGAAAAGTATTACGCAAAATACATGATATTCTTCATAAAGCTAAGAAAATAGTTTTCTGGTTTGGTTCACTTCACTTGGTTGTGTTATAAATTATCATTATTGTCATGGTATTTTGTTATAAAGCAGTAGCCAACAAAACATAAGAATTATATTACAGTAAATTCAAAAAGGGTCATAATTGTATAATTCTTGCTCAGTATTATTTGTATAACCTCATTTCACAATTTCAAATTATCTCTTACTTAATTATATAGTTATTTCAAATTCAATTTTAAGTGTCACACATTCATAGTTGTCGATAAAAACTATATCCTTGTTTAGAAAATAAAATTTTGTATATAAGCCCGTGTAAGTATGTTTTCCTGGCCAATTACTGCATGTTAACTGAAAGGTCAGTTACAGTAAATTTTATGCGTCTATAAAAGGATTGCATGTTATTCGAACACGTTTGAACAAAAAATGAACACAATTATAATGTAAAGCAATGAAGCAAAGTAATTCGATTTTGTTGAATTAAAGAAACATTCTTGGTCAAATAAATAATAAAAAATAGCTCTAGCTTTCGAAAACAGGTGTGGTATTTTAACTTAAATTATACATAACACAAATATTTAGTAGCTATTTTATTCAATTTATAGAAAATTATCACTACATTTACTTACTCATTATACTTGTTCAGTATTTTTTAATTGTAATTTTGTATCTATGTCGGCTTCCAATACGGATAGACCAGGTATGAACTGCTTGTTAGTTAGTTGTTCAACTTTATTAGTTGTTAACGTCTTATCTGCTAAGAAAGCAGCTCTCAATGTCTTTCAAAAATTTAAAAAAAATTGTGGTCAATCTAATTTTTGCATCAATATATAGATAATTTTCCCGATGGTGTTTATAATTTGGTTTAATACTTTTTAAATAAAAATGGGGAATGGATTAAAAACACTGTTAGAATATAAGGAATAAGGCTTGAATAGGTTTTAGATTAGTACTTTTGTTCTGCCCCTATTTTGAGTTTCGGCTGCGTGACAGAATTTTAATATATCAATAAGATCCTGATAAATCAATTGAAAAATATATTTAACTTAAATGACAATAAAAACGTGCCTTTTGTATTTGGTGTTCTAATGCTTTTATGAAAGAGAAGATACTTAATAATTTTTAAAAACATTTTTTAATGAAATGAAGAATATTCAAGTTTTTTGATAAGCAGACGATGATAAAAATAAAAATCATTTTCAAATATCTACAATGTCAAATATTCAAATGTTAACCAAATCATAAGCAGCGTTAAGTAATTGTATAAAAGTTGAAATCGTAAAAACATTACATTTTAAAAGCATTTACTCGAATTTTCTAAAACAACGTAATCAATACTAAGAAAAAAAAAATAACCACGCGTAAATGTAAACAGTGTTATTAAAAAAGAAACCTTGATTTTATTTACAATATTTCAAATTTGCCCAGATAAAAAGTCTTTTACAATCCTATTTCCATAATATCGTTTATTGAGTTTTTATTTCAACAGCATAAAATTTAGTTGCAAAAGGATTGTGATGCGTGACAGCGAAATAGTGTAATTTTTCTGTATTCACTGTTCATTTAACAGATAACCAACTGTAAGTTTAGTGTTAGAATTCAAAATAATACGTTTCAAAGAAGAATACGTAAATATTTTATATGAAGCTTTTCAATCAGCTTCATTTTGTCGACGGTCAACATTGAAAATATGCAAACTTGACTGCGTGTTAATTACATTTTTTTACCGCGAAAAGTTATGGTAAGTAGATTTTTTTGACCAAAAATCAAACGCTTTAATTTATTTAAGCTCCTACCTTAAAACTTCCAGAAAATAAATTCTACTTTGAACTAAATAATTTTCTCAAAAGAAAAATGCCTTCCAGGTTCAATGAGTGTTGTTCGAACAAAGATTTAATTGATTTTCCATTATATATAGCACAATGTTATGACTTAATAATGGTATCAACATTAATTATTTTCCAGTACTTAAAAATTGGAAAAAGTTTCTGTAATACTAGTAAATTCCCTAGCCCACGCCACTTTCAATAATTAAACAAAAAATTTACTCCAGGTAAACTTATTCTCCTTAGTGTATAGATGTTGGTTTTTTGCACATTTTTCAACTTGTATCGTTCTTTCTTCTAAATAAAATGGTGGACAGTATTATTAACTACTGAATTTTCAACAACATGATTTTCGTAGGTGAGAACACGAATTGATACCTCTTAAAAAACTTTATTAAAATAATATGTCCTGTAGTATTTTACTTAACAACATGTTTTACTAATCTGGTGTATAATATTTAGGTGATATGTTAAAAAATACCAATATATAAAGAAATGCCGCAAATTTCCCCCCATCTGTATAAATCTATTTAAATTTGTAAGCCGTGACAAGCTGTCAATCTATGTCTTATCGATAGAAATGTTTCGTTTGATAACCGAGCAAATTGAAACGTTGTAACGCGACACTACAAAATAATAATATATCGAGAAAAGATAACTACGTGCAAAAGTATATATTATTTTTTTAACAAAAAAGTTGTACTCAGAATATTTTTATGTTTTAATAAATTTACAATTTTTTTATATTCGTGATGTCATGTTGATTAAGTATTTTTTCTAACCGTGGTTTATCAGTCATTTTAATGTCACTCGTATTAGCTGAACAATTTGCATATACGGTAAAATCACGCAGTCAATTTCCAAGATAACTTGATAACTTGTTTCCAAAACGAAGGTGGATGAATAAGGAGGATGAAATAAAGCCTACATGAATATTGACTGTATGCATCGAATTTTATATATGAATATAGAAGCCCATAATATATTTTATGGTCATTACTATTAATACTCGCAATTACCTTTTTATTCAATAAATTCATCATTAATAACCAATCAGTTTCATAATTAAACAATCTATAAGATAATTTTACCATTTTTTTAAAATTCAATCAGATCAATGATGATTTATGTTTTATTTCAAATAAATAATTTATCAAATTTGAATTGTTGAAACATTGTATGACTTCAAACGTTTTGAAACAAACGTCCCGGGTTTCACATTTCAGCATCTTTAGGCATCTATCACACGGATATCATATATTAAATAATTCATAGTCTCAATTTAGCGTTAAAAAACCGGCCGATAATGTTATAATATTAGTGGAACATAACATAAACTTTAGGAGGTTTTTTAAGTGTTAGTCGATAGTGACAAAAAATTACTAACAAAATGAATTAACAAATAATTTCGTTCAATATCTAAAACGAAATTTTGTGTTGACTTTTTGAATTGGTATTTACATGGTAAAATTCTATTATAACACGTGTTTTGTGTTGATCTTTTCGAGTCTTTTTACCTAAAGTTATCTAAACAAAGAAATAAATCTCTTATCATTGCGTCACATCAGTTAACTTAGACACTTGACAGCTTCGCGATGTTTAACAAATTGCTTACGAAATAATTATGGACCTAACTTCAGTATTCGTTTGCTTAAATATATTAAATATATATTTTCATTTCATTTATTAATATTTGATGACACAGTTGATTGGTAATGACTGATTTATTAAACGTAATAAAAGTGTAATATATTTATATTAAATACAATACGGTACTAAAATGAATTCATAATAACAGAATCGTACTGTTTTACTAGCATTGCATGTTCACGTGCTAATAACAGTAACGTTGATTAATAAGAGATATTGTAATGAATTAACATAATGAATATAGTAGCAGAAGCAAACGTATGCAGTTGTTCATTAGTGATGTTGCCATCTATGAATGCACACAGCAACTAATTTACCTAGAACATAATATAAAACTGTTATTTAACTATCATAATATCCATTATGACTGGCTTGCATGAAGATTAAATAGTATATTATAAAACAGTTGCTTCTTTAGTTTAGTACTAATCCATACATTTCAAGTAGGCATGACATCGAAACAAAGGTTTATATATTTTTAACGTCTTAACTGTCAATTCTTGGTGGAAAATATTATATATAAATGATAAAAACACAGTGCTTGCGACCGGTTTCACTCATCGCGAGCATTATCAATTGATATAATTCATATTATACAAATACAGACGCGTTTAAAGTGAAACAAAATCCTCATTAGCAAAAAAAAATGTGGAAATAATTTTCAAAGAAATAACTTGTGTGTACATATTTTAGAAAACATAATGCATATGTTTATTCAATCAAAAGGTAGTGCAACTTTTTTAATGTGTCAACTCCCACTTCTTGGTGGAAAGGCTTCATATTTTGAATATTAAATACAAATTTTAGAACTATCAGGTTCCACTCATAATGAGCATTATCAACTGAAGAAATTATTTGTTAGGGATGTCACAGTAACTCCTGAAACGTAATTGAAAAAGGCGAAATTGATTCTGTTAAAAAAAATTATACAATTACAAGTTTGACAAGTTTCGTATTAATTACACCAAATAGTTGCTTCAATATATTAAGAAAACGTTTTTTAATAAAATAAACGCCACTGTGCTAAATGCTCAATTGACGTATTTATACGATAAATAAGAAAGAGTTCGAAAATAGGAAAAAATCAAAAGAGGGCGGTTACGTTATAGATCGCCACTAGCGGAATTACTCAAGCTACGCCACTTTTTATTAGGGTGTGAGCTTTACGCATTAAATGTATTGTATTACTATTTGATTACAATGTACATTTTGTCCAATTTTGTCAGAATCTCGAAGGTTTTAGTCCTGGTTCTAAGCTTTATAGTAAAATATATTCCAGCTTTCAACTGATTTTAGTTTTTTTCTACAGCATTGCTCTACTTTTTTGCGTAGTAATTTTTGAGCAAATCAATCTGATTTCTCTTTCCTGCATTCTATCCACGATTCAAATTTATTCATATGGAGGAAAACGCAAAGAGAGGTCAATATCTTCACCGATTTCAAAGCATCAATAAGGTTTTTTTAATAATTCGATGAAATAGCCATTATATATTTAATTTAATGAACACACCTACACTGATTCGAGTGATACGTAACTACGGCATGCCTAAGGTACTGACGTTAACTTGTTGCTTCGTTGAAAACATAAGCTCCCCTATCTAAATGGTATTGTATTACTTAAATACTTTGATCAATACATTTGTTATCAATATATATAAGAAATTGGTGTGAATTTAAATAGCATATATATGCTTTTTTTTAAATGCTTTTTTTTAATAATTTTTTTATATAATGCTTTTTTTTAAAAATCTCAAAACCTGTTTTCAGCTTAAAACGTTCATAACGTGATAATTATTTCTGTCTATTGATGTTTTTGGTGTATGCCATATTGAACATCAGTCGATCGTCAAAAAACTTTGATTTATTGTGAATTAATTTCAAATTGATCCACGGAATGCTAATGTCTCAACTGTTGAGACGGCTGCTTGCAGTGAATTGATAGTAAGATGTTAAAAATACGAAAGAATACACAGTGTTGACACTTTCACGTACGAATCTTGATTAACTCCATAAGATTTATTGACACCGACACACTTATAAATTAATTTTTGAACTATTCACTATTTGAATATCCTTTATATACCTCAGCGACGGGTTAAGCGCCCAAAATAACTGACGATGGTGTATAGGGTCAGTGTAAGCCTTACGAAATCGATTAAAAATTACTTGATAAGCTCTTCGGTTGGGCAGTTTCAAATGTCGTTTTAGTGTTGTTCTAAAATCTACATAGCTCTATGACACAAATTTTCCAAAAAACCTTTTAATAAAATGGCCTCGTAAAACTATAATAAAATCAAGTATTTCTTTGCCTACACTTTGTATAAAAAAAAATGTTTAATCAAACAATTGAAAAATTACACTGACGGCATGGATCTTTTTGTTTACATAAAAATCAATTATTATTCTATATAAAGTGGCACGATGTAAATATAGCAATGTATTTAAGTTCTATAAAAATTATAAGATATAGAGTTTAAAGTTGTTTCGGCTTACGCCCTCATCGAGTTCTATCAAGTAAATTTTAATTCAAACAATATTAATATAAAAATATGTTCTACCAAGTATCACATTTGCGGTTAAAATATGAGAAAATTTTCAATCCGAGCTGATGGAGCAATATACCACCTTTCGGGTTATATATGTGTTCAAGAAAAGTAGAAGAACATTCTTAGCAGTCTTACATCTCTTCGTGGAAGACGAGACGAGACGGCAGTCATAAGTCGCGAGTCAGACAACACCGTTTGCTCACGAGTCACAATTTATCTTGCGGATTTACATCCACTTACTGTCAACGCCAGGCTTAAGCTACCACCCTTACGCCTTTCTTCAGTAGCCAGCGCTAAAGCCTCACTGGGGCAGATATTTTAAATCTATTACCTGCGGCAGCAATCTCAAACAAAAAATAAAATACCCTTCAATATTATGCACCAAGTGTCATTGAATAAAAAAAACGGAAAGAACATTGTCAATCGAATATAACAAATGTTTTTTTTCTACTTCAATCAACTGTTACCTCTATTACAATGTATCATTCATACAAATATCCGTCGTGGAATATTTGATACTAAGCAATATTTTACTGATATAAAGAATAGTTTTGTAAATATATTGATATTAATCTGTATTTTATATATAGGATATTTTAATATAAAAAATAAAATAAATATCCACCATGAATTAGCACACCTGTAGCATATTCTTTGGTTTTCGTCATGGATTTCATGGATTTAAATCCCAGTTCTTACAGCATTTTCCTGTTCCCCCACTCACTAACCAAAGCTCTAAAATGTTGTTCTATTGTTGCTTTCTTATAAAAAGTGGTCGAGTTACTGAGAATCGAGCAGTTTTCGTATAAAAACTGAAGAGATATTAAGAAGACATATGTCTTAAATTGACTAATACAGTAAATAATAATAAATGAAATAACTTCCATAGACCCAAATTAGGTGAGAAATTGGATTGCAAGGACTCAAAAAAAAATATTTTGTATTATTGATTGAATTGGCATTTACTTGGTAGAACTCCATTATCACAAAAAAATCTTAACGAACAAACTAATATATGTTTGTCGCCGCTCCTCAAGCCATTGCAAAGGGCTGTTTCGTTTCCGTAATAAGCCATCCCCATCCAATCAACCATTTCCGTGCAATATGTAAGCTTATTGATATAGCCGCCTTTTTAGTTTCATTTACAATTTTATTTTTTCAGTTTTATTGCTAGCATGAAATAAGCTATGTCGTTAAAACAGGAGAGAATATGTATTTTGTACCTTTTCTACACAGTTATATATAAATGAGCAAATGTTCGTTTAAGCATAGTTCTGACGATGGCGTGAGCCGAAATAGC
Organism: Himalopsyche japonica; assembly: GCA_028555115.1. Lineage (NCBI taxonomy): Eukaryota > Metazoa > Arthropoda > Insecta > Trichoptera > Rhyacophilidae > Himalopsyche > Himalopsyche japonica. The sequence goes on along the minus strand of JAHFWJ010000006.1, from coordinate 41,960 downwards.
TATTAACTATATGCTATAAATAATTTTGTAGAACTAAAATACATTGTTATTTTTTCACCGTGTTACTTCGTATTACTTTATTATTGTATATCTTTTAGGGTTGAATAAATAAAGCATTATAAAATAAATAAAAGTCATTGAAACTGTTTTCCTTGAAATTATATTAAATAGCAATTAACATTATAAAAAATCTTAAATCAATTAAGTTTTTCTTTCCTGAAAAAAATGTCACATGAGTCCACGCGAGTGTATTTTCTCGTAAGTAACTTTTCTCAACGGAAAATAGACGCAGGCGTAGACAAGGTATTTGGAAATCCACCACGTCACCGGATGTCGTAGGCTTTTATTTTTCTTCCCGGATATGCATCATGTATGTCTAGTTGTGTCGCCTGACAGTTTGTTGTGTAACGTGTTGGAGAGTGTAATATTTATTACGTCACTGCGCAATCTTTCTGCCGTGTTTTATTATAATGCTGTGTGAAAAATTGCATTTTTGATGCGCGTGAACTGCAACACTTTTTTGTTTCATGACAAAACTTTCTTTGTAGACTGCATAAAGCTTTGATGTTGTACACTTTTACATTTTGTAATAAAAACAAAGTCTTCATATATATTCGATACAATTTAAACAACAAGGTCGTAAATAAGTAAATAAAGACGACGATTTGATTTCAGCGTAATTATGATAAAATAACAATAACTTTTACTTGTGGTCCTAACTGTCATTTCTAAATCGAATGACATAATATTATAACACATTTTTAGAACTATCACACAATATATTTTATGATCAGGGCAAGTTTTAGCATTTGGTAATGCTCACGATGAGCGGAACCGGTCCTGATCATAAAATATATTGTGGAAATAGTTACATATAAAAAATGTGTTTTTATTATTTAAAATACATTTTTTATTAGTTATTAAAGAGTTAATATATTGTTTTAATAACTAATAAATAATCATCTTTCGGATTTGAGATATTCTGTAACGGTTCTTGATGGAATTTCAATATTACATATAAGTGCATTTCCAAGCGTTTACTCACAGATAATAAGAATATCTAATTACCCAATTACATAATAATAGAAATTGATTATTGTTAAAACTTTTCATCAAAAAGTCATAAGCTGTAATGTTGATAAAATTGTCATTTTCAAAATTTAATGTCTTTATAAACAAATCTATATTAAATTCAGCTCTTAGCCCTATGATCCCTCCTTTATTTAATCGATGGAAACTAGTTATTGTGTGTCAGCTTTTTCAAAACCGAAGGATATATGTTAATTCCTTAAAATGCTGAAAAGTGAAACAGGGTTGTGAGTGACTACACATATGAAAATGTACAAAACTTCAACAATTTACATTTAATTGTCTTTCTTCTTTGCATATATTGTATTATAAAAAAAATTGTTTGCTTGTGAATTAACACAATAATATAAATGCATGACTTCAGGTTTTAACAGTAGTAGATAGTAATAACGATTATGTATTGAACATCTCAGTTTTATTATTGTGTGTAATTGTGTTGTTTAATTGGTTTATGATGAAGTTACGCATGTTATATTATATGTGTAATGTTTATAATAAATAGTTACGTAGAAGTAAGACAAAAACATTCGTGCCTATAATTTTTTGCATTACATCGATTTCTTTTATATCCGCATATCTTTTGCAAAATCATGCAACGTAATTACAAATATAGGTCGTTCATCGTGTATGTTAAAACTAAATTTTGTTGTGTGTATACTATTTCTGCCGACAGACCGACGTTCAAACAATATAGCAATAATTATCGCTCACGCAGTACTGTTGTGTATGAGCGTAATGTTAAAATTGTTGTAAAATTAACACGCGTTGCACCGGATATGTGTTACGACAGCTTTCACTGTAAACACATAGAGCTTTCTGCTAACAGTCTGCCTAGATTCGATGACAATAATAATAGCTCACTGGTCACATGATTCATTTAAAGCCGATTTAGTTGGTGTTTGAACTGCAATGGTTTGTTTAACATTTATACAACTGATTAATACAGTTTGATCGGTTTTTAATAATTAAAATATAACGTAGCTTCTATATAGAGAATGAAATTCTAAACTTAATCGTTTGATATAACTTTATTACAAAATTAAATCTATTATTTTGATATATGGTATAATCTTGATGTAAATTATTTGTAAGTGGTTTATTTGAAACTTTTGGCGTTAAAAAATTATCGAAACCAGATTAGTTAAATGAAACGAAAAACGTTTTTCATAATATTTTTCCTACACTAAAGGCCAGAATAGAAAATGAATGGTACTGTATGCGTCGTAGAAGTGACATTTAAAAAAATGTTTACCATAGAAAGCAGTGCTTTTTGAAATAACTCCTTTTAAAATTGCAAATAAAGAATATTTAAAAAAGTGGACGGCTAGTCATATTCAAAGTCATATAAAATACTAGGTTATATAACATTATATATAATTTTGTAGAACTAAAATACATTGCCATTTTTTTCACCGTGTTATATTACATTGTTTATTCAATTATAGTGTCTATTTCATGACATTCAATCAATAAACACGACTGCATTAACCTTCTTAAAATCCCAACTAATTCTAGTTAAAAAAATCTTAAATACATATAATATACACAAGCGTGGAGTTATTCATATTTTGTACAAAATAATGATATAACAATTTGAATTAAGCGGATAAATAGTTCATTAAAAATTAAGTTGATATTAGAAAAACAAGATATCATATATAATTGATAAATTATTAAAATAATTGTTAGCATAATACAATAAGAGATTGTTTTGTAAATGGATTAAACTATCGTAAGTCGAAAAAGATAAATATATATATTGTATATCTATATTTATAATACGTCTACTTTTTTATTTTCTTCAGAAATCATGTAGCAAGTCTACCATCAATTAATTAGCTTTAATTTCAAAAACGTGTTAACTGACTGATATTATTATATGCGATTCGTTAGCTAATCACTTTCTTTCTATGCATCTGTTAAAGAATCTTATTACGCTTAATAATTGGCTACACTTGGTATTATAAACTGTAATTATCTACGTAATCAATTAATTTAAAAAAATATCACTTCTATATTATATAAATTATCTTATTCAAAGATTTTTGCTGTATTTTATCATTAAATCTAATATTTGCCATACAATGACTTTGAATTGATAATTGCACTTGTTTTTTTTTTATTATGTCTCCAAATTTTTGAACGTTTGTTGTTGTGATTTACTCTGTCCAACTGATTAAAATAAATAAATAAACACATATGGGGCATTGCTGTATGAAATAATATTGACGATAAACTAAATTGAAGTTTTTAAGGCGAAACACATCAATATGAGACTTGCGTATTGATTTTTTTATCGGAAGCTTTAAAGTTGCATACTTGAAGTGCAGCAATCTCTCAAAACAAACAACATAGTCAGTAGTTAAATGAAATGAATTCGAAAAAAATACACATCCAACTGTCACTAGAGAGTTTCGGATAACGACCGCCAGGATCGCAACAAAAACAAAATAAAGCTCACAACTACCCTCCGATTCGGGCAACACAAAGCTTAAAAGCTGGCCCGCTACTCCATTGTAACGAAATCTGGACAACGTGAGACCTGAAAATAAATAGTTCCCGTGAGTAATGAAATGCTCGCGAGGGAGAGCCACTTGTATCTACTCATATTGTGTCAAGCTTTGAAATGCTTTCCTAGATAATTAAAGAACGCACACACAATACAATGAAATGGTTTGGCAAACAAAACCCGTTATTAAAGCAGTGTCATATAATCTTTTTCGATTTATTATTGCTAATTACAGCATTTAAGTAACCAAAGTAAATGCAAGTTTATTTGCATATTGTACATCTTTAATGTTATTAAAATATCATACTAACTTTATCTACGTATTTAAATTATTTATTTACTTTTATACGTATTTAAATAAAAACAATTTGAAAGTTTTTTTCAGTACAATCAAGAGAAATTAAGACAGAATTAAACATTTTAGGTAATAAAGACACAAACGTAACTGTACCTATGAGCCAGGCAGATTACGACAAAGAACTGCAAACTATTAAATGCATAGCCCGTAATAATGGTTATGAGATAACAACGATAAATAATTTATTATATAAAAAACAATTAAATCTAGCTAGAAAACTCATTTACCCGAACCCAATACAAGATAACCGCTTCTATAAATCTATTAACTACCTAGGTAGCATTAGCGAAAAAATTCATCGGGAGATTAAAAACTCAATAAACGTAGCTTTCAAGGTCAACAATAATTTAGGCAGACATCTTAAAAATAGTAAAGATAAAATCAATAAACTGGACAGAAGCGGTATTTATAAAATGTCCTGTGGCTCATGTTTATCCGTTTATATCGGACAGACAGGTAGAAGTATATCTACTCGAGCTAAGGAACATGTAAGATCATTCAATAATAAAAAAACAGATTCACAATTCGCTAATCACGTTATTAATGAGTCACATAATGTAAATTCGAACTCAGCTCCTAAATGTTTGCATCTTTGTAGTAAGGGTCGAAGAATGACGGCTTTAGAACAGCTGGAGATCAATAGACACCAATTGTCACAAAGGATTCTTAACGATCAAACTAATATAATAATATCGCCACTTGTCAAGCCGTTGCACAAAGGGGTGGTCTAATTTGCTGCCTGAAGGACCACTTCCGTCCCACACACATAATCTTATTGTCATAGACACCTATTGTTTCATTTGGAATTTTGAAAGTTTAGTGTCATTGTTGTTAAATAACAAGCTATACCATTGGAAAAGGAGAGAGGAGATGTTGTGTACCTTTTCTGCACAGCTATATATAGATAAGCAAATGTTAGTTTAAGCATAGTTCTGACGATGGCGTGAGCCGAAATAGCTATCAACTATATTTGTTAAAAATAATTTTGTAGAACTAAAATACATTGCTATTTTTTCACCGTGTAATAAAAACACATTTTTCTGGAAATAGTACTAAAAAACATGAAGGCTTTCCATAAAGAAGTGACTTAAAAGTAAGAGTAAAATATTTTAGAGTAGTTTTGTCTTCAAGTGTCGACGAAGTCTATAAGGACTGTTGTCAATTTCAAAATTCAGATATTAATCATTGATGATATCCCGGTGGCTTTTATTCATCCTTGAATGATATTAGATATTATTTGACTTATTTAAAATACGTGACATAATTAATGACTCATTTACGTGAATAAATTACTTTCTCGACATGATGCCCGAAGGAAGTAACATAACAATATGAATAGTGGTAACCTACGAGATGGGAAACTTTTCTGAAAGGCCGAATATTATTTTTGGCAAAGCTCCAATGCCTGGGGCTGTTCGCGGCGCGACGGATAAAGCGCTCGTGGAATGGAGATTTTCCCATTATTACATTATACCGTATCTACCTCAGCGTTGTGTTTTATTCACTTTTGGCTAGCCAAAACCTTATTGAAAATTTTCTGCACCAGCTGAGGTCCCGATATTTCTTTTAATTTTATACTGCATATAAAAAGTTTTCGAATCTAGTTAATTGATTATTGCATAAGAATTGTATTCGAAACATTACCATAAAGAAACTTCTTAATAAAGAATTATTTTTTTATATTCGATACAATATGTGTCGTTTCCAGTCAGTTATTTATTCGTACACCTTCTTACAAAATAATAATAAAATTTACACACTTACACAAAAAAATATGAATTCCCGATGAAGAGGAAGGCATTTTTTCCCAAGCTACTAAATAATATAATAATTGTGAATTGATTTAAAAATAATAATAATCGTGAAGCGCAGTATAACAGAGTGGCTTAGTTTATATTCAACAATGTTTCGTTGGTACTATTATCTGATGTTTTTTCGTCATTTTTTCTTATGTGAATTTGCTTACAGCATCCTTGAATCACATACCTAGATGATTTTATTACATCACCATCCATGTGGGTATTTTTGAAATATGACTCCGCTCGGTACACAGTGCAACAATAGCAAGAAAAAGTAAAAGCACTCTGTTTACGATATCGTAAAAAAATATTATGAGGGAGGTATAAAATGCGGGACGCAAATTTTACGCCACGAGAATGTCCTTCGCGTAGTAAAAAATTGCATCGTACAAACCATATGAAACGTTTCCATTTTAACGGCCCTTCTTTATAAATTGACCTTATTATGAATCAGAGCTTATGACACAATGAAACCCTTATGTGTTTATTGTAAGTGAATTGTGTTTGAATTTATATTGATCAAATGTTAAGCACTTTCAATATTCAAATCATTCAGACTAAGCAAATGTTTTAAAAATCAATCGCAAAAGTAGAATCATACTAAAAATTAGCTTAAACATTATTTACGAAAAGTAATAACTGTAAAATTATATATAAATTGTTTGTTTATAGTCAGTTCGATTTCATGTATGTTATTAATACCTGAAGATTTTCGAAGACGAAATCATGGTACTGTACTTAATTTGAACGATTTGAGTACTTTATAAAAATTCTGTCAATATTATAAATTGTACATTTATTTTATTTATTTAATAAAACTAAATTGAACAAAAATATTATAGTAATTAAAATGAAACTGAAAAAAATGTGTGTAAAATGAAAAATTTGTGAAGAAGAGACAGATTGTTGTTTGTATAGTTTTTATTTTTTGAAAAGATTTCGATAAAAATAAGTATAGGAAATATTCTTAGTTACCTTATAGATCTATTTCTACGTCCCATATTTTGTAGTATAGATTGTTCACGCAAAGAAACTATTGATTTTTGAGTCAACTGAAAGTAATTTTTATTTATTAGAAGCTTTATTATTTAAAAACAGTGCAGAAAAAATAATGGGCTTTCGTTTTAATATTACATATAGAAAATAAATTGTGTAGTTGGTATTGCAAATCCTAAAAGTTCCAAAAAAGAAGACAATGTTTTTGAATATCTAACATTTAATAGAGCTCTATAAATTTAAGTGTAATTTTAACGAGTATTTTTTGTCTAATACTACAAACACAAAAATAAATTTGAAATAACAAATAAATGTGAAAAGGTTTGATACATTTCGCATGAACTGGAAATATGATAAAGAGCTCTTTGCATTAATGCTAAAATAATATTTGATTTTAAAAGAGCAAGCGTGCAGCAAAAAGCGCCTGAAATTATTTGTGTTAGAGAAGGTTTGTTAGCGCAGTGGCATGGCGGTGGTTCGATGCTGTGGAGAGTTTTTTGTTCAGATATGCATTCCTGTTAAATGGAAAGCTCTTCCACTGTATATAACAGTACACCAAGCTTACCGAACAAAATACAGAAAGCTCACAAAATGAATAGTTAATTATACATTAATTTTGGGTTATTTTACTTATTCGTAATATTCCATTTAAACTCGATTTTATGTATGTATATTTTAGACTTTTTTAAAAAACATATAAGCGTTCAAGAGACAAAAGTCTTTGATTAGTAAATAAACAATATTGTCTCATATTTTGACAGATTTTTGTTTCGTTTTAAGCACTAAACTAAGAACTTAAAATTTTGAATGTGATTAGGGTATACATATATAGCATAACGTTCCTAAATTTTGAAATTATTTTCTCATTACATTTTCAATAATCCGGAGAAATGCAGTATAATTATTTTCCAAATGAAAATTGACTTTCATTTTAAATTATTTTGTTATGTTTTATACCAAAAGGAAATATGTAAATATTGAGAATTAATTATCAATAACTAATATATAAATAAATATTAAAATGAATATAAGGTAACTTTATTAATGAAACATGGAAAAGTAAAATGCTTATTTAGTAATTAAATAAAATTGAACACAGTTCTTTTGCCAAAAATGAAGTATGACACATAAAATTTATAAAACAAGGTTCATTTTATAGAGAGATGTTCAGTAGTATTGTTACAATGTATATTTTATGAAACCTGTACACATTTTTATATAGTTCTGTGTTCGTAATAGTGGATATTGAACAGTTTAATATTCCTTACCTGGTATGCCCCTATGCGTTTTCATTATTTCCCAAGCGTAGTTCCGGTGATGCGTGGAGCGAGCGAGCTTTTTAAATAGCAGCTTTAATTCAAAGCACTCTTACACTTGTTAAAGCTCCACTATTGCGTTGCGTTATGTGGATCACAACATGCATTATTATTTCATTTTGCATTAAAAAATGGCTCGAGCATTTCAAATTATACGTGCTGCTTGGGTAATCCGGTAATGGCGTCAATTTAAAAAAGCGTTTTAGAGATTTAAGAGTTTTGGAGTTTGCATTTTTTAAAAATAAAATACTGCATAACCTATTTAGAAAGACTTTATATTAAAACCTTTGAATGGATAAATGTTTTGCACGTAATTAAGATTATATTTATAGAAAAACTAATGTATTTATTAGCCATGATTACTTTTTTCCAGTGATACAAATATAGCCTTTACATTACATCTGTATTTCAGTAAAATATTTGGGTATGAGGTCAACATGAATGGCTTTCGACATTGAGCGCCACACATTGCTTATCCAACCTCCAAGCTTAATAAGTATTCAGCCGCTGTTACATGGTAGTATTCCATAACGCAATTCTGATAAAGAAAAAGGATTCTACATACCATTTTCTTGGGTCGATGTAGAGCTGCACGGACCAATCTATAAATCATGTACAATTGTGCTTAAAAGACAAGAAAAAAAAGGAAATTTGACTCAAATTGCTGAAACGTTTTACAATCTAAATTCATCAAGAACCTTAATCGTAAATTATAAAATAATAAAAGTCATATTTAACACAAACAATACATTGTCCAAAAATAATAACAGTTATTGCCCTAAGAGCTTTCTAATATCAATAAACTTTCCTTTGAAAGCATACTACATATAGCGGCATAACCATGTTCGGGCAATTAGTGGATCTATAAAATGATATTAGCTTCATTTTACGGGCTAGTAATCTAGTTAAGCTCCCAAAGGCTCTGCCGTGATTTTATTTCAAGCCTGTTAAAAGTATGACGAGCTTTTTAATCATCGGCTGATCAAAGGTAATCCAATACGCTTGATCAGGGAACAGTATCTACATTACACGGTGATTCATTTCAGTTGTGTTTAAATCATATCATATTTACGTGGTATTAAGAGTTGAAAAGTGAAAATTTAACTAAAATCAGAGTTACTTATAAATTTAATTCCGCATATTTTTGTGCAAACTGACATTTCAAAACGTGATATCTTTCAACATATAAATTAATCGATCATTTTTTTTATATTCGAATTACAGTACTTTTTTTTTTAATCAATGAGCGGTATACTTCTAAGAGATTTTATTTTCTTTAGCAGTTGTCTTCAGGGATAAAAAATTAATGAACGAAATCGTTTAGAAACTAGCTGAAATATTCGACTAAAACATTTTACAGAATTGCATTGCATTATAAAAATTTACTGCGTCCAATGTAATCTTCTCGAAAACACTTTCTATTCTTCATTTGCTTTTTTTTCTAAGATACTTTTATTCATTAATTTGAAGTTATTTTACCGGGAGGACTAATGGCAATTACAAACATGTTTAACACTTTATATCCAATGATTTATATATTCAGTTACATTTCAACTTTACATTATTTTTTCAACAGTTTCATTCTATTGCATCATGGATACATAACAATCAATGAAATTTTGCTTTTACTGTTCATAGAAATAAGGGTTTTATTTGAGAATATAGGCAGTAGGCTATCCTAACAGATATGAATGCAATAAGTGTGAATTGTGTATACATAAATGAGGAAACGAATTCCAACAAACTCATTTAAAATATAATAAGCGTATTCTTATTGTATATCATAGTAAGAGTAAATTTATTTGATTGTATATGTTTGACTTTGTAATAATCTTATTCGTGATATGTTAATAATATCATTCATGATCAATTCTGCCCACTTGTCAAATAATTTCAAGTGCCTACAATATAAGCATATTGTTCATATAATTACAATGTGTGCATAAAAAAACAATAGACGGAATTTAAGTCTTGCACAAAGGCCAAAGTTAATCAATTCAAATGCTGGGATTAAAAATTCAAATCATTTTTTAGATTAAGTATACAGGCTGCACAAAAGCCAAATTTAAAACTTGCATGAATTTAAAATTGCTTTTTCATTTTCTGAACACATAAGAAACATTTTTTTTAGTGGGAGAAAATTATCAAAATAAGGATATCACTGTCATTATTGTTACTTGTTGGCAGCCTGTATGCTAACATTAGCTAAGTAGTTAAACGTTGTATTACTTGAATGAATAATTTTTGCAATGATTTTTCGATCATATTGTAAAATCTTAACGACAGAAAGTAATTTATTCATTTTTCATTGACGTGCTCTAATTTTTACACCTCCTTATTGTAATCGCTTTTAGACAACCTCAAAAATCCAACCTCACACATAAATGTTAGTTAATTGATCAATCAACTTAGAAAAACAATTTCTCAATTTTTTCTTATTTACTTTGAAAAGCAAATGTGTCAGATTTACTCTATTGCAGACGATTTATATTTAAACATTATAAAAGAACATTTCAATATCAGTGCTTTATACTTACAACTTAAATGAGTTGCAAAATATTTATCAATAAACTTTAGCAGTATTTCAAATACTGTCGTTAATTTTGCTTAATATTTGATAAACAAAAACGTTACTTGAAAGCCAAACAAAAGTAATTATCTTTAAAAAAATATTATTTGATGTTTCAAAAGATCGACTCAAATCAATGGCTATGTTTATGATACAAACGTTGAAATGTCTTTGAGAATCGCCAGAATAATATAGTTACATAACGTACTATATAAATATTTTCGGTTTATGAATAACTGTACATCTTAATAGATCACGGTCTCTCAACAAAACAAAGTTATACTTAGTCAAAGAGCAGTTGAGGCGGTGCAATTAAACATTCAATATATTATTTCTCTGGCATTGAACCAACGGGCAATACAACAAACAAAAAATCAACAAAATAAAACAATTGCACGAAGAATCTTGCAGTCAAGGCTATACTGTGAGACATTTAAAGACTGATTGACAATCCGTGATTTCTCAAAGCGTGATTCAGCCAAAAGAACGATGTCATATTTGAATATAATTATTTTCTAAGCGCTTATACGTGCTGGGAAGAATTAAAATGAACAACGGTTAAGCTTAACCCACGATTCGCTTTTCAACCCACAGGCTATATATCTGACATTGAATATTACAGCAAAAAACTTTGACAGACGGTGATATATTGTTCAAATCATTTGAGGAATTCGTTATAGCATTCAAATGAAATAAATCTTTTCTTCATACTAAAGCAATATAGTATATAAAATTAATATCTACGATGTAGGCTTGATACAAGTACTCCTCTATTTACGACATTTCGCAATTCGTTGGACATCCCACCCAAGCTCAGCACATCGTGGTCGTAGGTCGAGGACAATCTGAACAATAATTCAAAGAAGAACTAAACTAATTAATATTTCAACAATTTAAGAAATATTTTACTAATATGGTCATTCATAATGTATATTATGAAAATTAAAAACAATAGCTTTATCATTCTTGGTAATAAGCATTAAAATTAGAAATGCAAAATTAATAGCTGGATTCGCATTGACCTCACTGTCAACAAAAAAATCTTTTTCGAACATTATTTTGTATGATGCAATTTGTTTCTAAAACGGCTATATTAATTTATATTATATTTTATAAAATATATTATTCATACCATTAAAAATTCATGTTACTTAACCCCGAATCAAGACATGGTGTATAATTAAAAAACTTTTTGCAATCAATATTACGATTAATTAAATATTTTTTATAAAAAGGCGTTGATAGAGTTTCATTTAAGAAACGTGTGGCATAATTATATGTTGCAAAAAATATGTCAAATACGTAACAAACATAAAAGAGTTTATTTATAATTTTAATTATATTTTTATAATGATTTATAAATGAAATAAATTGAATTGTAGAAACACTTTTAAGGTGTTAATTGTCACTTCTTGATGGGAAGGCAAGGTATTTTTAATAATAAAAACACATTTTTTTGTACTTATTTTTCACGCTTTATTACGCTTATCGCGAACATTGATTATCAGTTTGTTATCCTCGCGATGAGCGAAACCTGTCTTGATCATGAAATTTATTGATCAAGATCGGTTTCGTTCATTACGATCATTATCAACTGATGATTAGTATTTATTATAAAATCTTTTCATAAAAGACTAATTAACAGAATTTAATGTTAATTAAAAGTTATCACTGGTAATTTAGTGTCATTATTATTAAATCGATATTATTGAAATTAATATTTGTCGTTTATTTGAATCCTAGTCATAGGGTCTGTGTTTTTCCTTTGTAATTAACTTCTTTGGTATATAACCTTTGCTCACTGTTTATTGTGGGTCAGTTTTTAACATCTGTATCATGCCCGAAGATGTCGAAAAACGACACCTGGTCGATAATGACAAAACATGTGGAATCGTAGAATGCTTAGACAATTCAAATTTGATATCAAAACTCCATCAATATGTATATATAGGATTTTATGTTGCCGTAAATAATTAATTAATTATGCATAATTCAAATTTAGTTTTGCTTGAATAATAGTAAAAATTAAAAGTTTTCCGTGGTTATTATTTTTTCTCTGCGTTAAAAACTTTCACATGAGAACAAAATGAAAGTTCTTAAAATATTTATTATTTTTAAGAAGTATTGTTTCCTCATAATTTCACGAAGTTCTTTTTGAAAACTTTTGGGAAAAGTTCATTTTTGGAACCATTGATACTACTGCGACAGGAAAATATTGTTCAACTTTTAAACGTATTTTCCTCTTGCCTCATGCAAAATGCGAATAGTAAATTACCCAAGTCTGCGTATTATGATACGATTTCAAACTTCGAAACGTTGCGACGAGGTGTATAATAATGAACTTTATTTTTATTCGTATGAATACACAAAACTCATAACATGTTAATAATTAATGATGAATTGAGCTAATTAAAAAATATAATTTTTTCAATTCCCAATTTTATAATTGGTGAAAATTGCTTCAATCTTTTTGTTTTATGTTAGATAATCTTGTTCAAAAAATGTTGGATATTATACACATCTAAACAATTTAAGCAATAAAATTAAATTTTAGAAATATTATTAACTATACGTAATTAAATGATCAATACTCCCATAACTTTCTTTTTTATGGTAAAAAAATTTGATGAGATAAAAAAAGATCGATTTTAATTATATGATGAGAAATAAAGAGTTTAAAATTAGTGTTCATTAGACCAACCATACCATTTTAATAAGATGTAATTAAAATTTTATTACCATGTACTGCCTTGACGATTACATAAAAAAACTGTGCAATACATATATAAGTCTTATAATCGCAATTGGCAACATTCATCGTATTTAAAATCAAAATTTTAAGTTTAATATTAAATTTTTTCTTTGGCCAATACGGTTTTCAAAACATTCAGCCATATGTACCGATTCGAAGTCGCCGTGCTATGACAAAAGTCAGAGCCAAAAGCAAAAATGAACGACACCAACTGCTTCTTCGATTATACGAATTTGAAAAGTATCTCAATGAATAATTAGCTTGTTTGGTTAGTAGATTTTTAATTTTATGCACATTAATAAGAACAGTCGGAAACAATCTCACAAGATCAAACTTTTCGGAGATGGAATATTTTTTTGACAACTCACAGCCCTCTTTAAAATATAAAAAATAATAAATGTGTATTTTTTATTCGTATATATGATTTTTAGAGATGGCTTTATAGACTTCGTCGTTAGAAAAATAGAAGATAATCATAGTCTAATAAATTAGAAACTATATAGATTATCTTGTATACCGGTTATTTCAAATGAGGTAGTGATGCTTATAACGATAAATAATCAAATGATGATCGAATATTGCATTTTCATTATCAATTTAAGATGAACTATGAACAGTTGTAAAAACCTGGCGGCTATTAATTTTAATTGCGAATGAGTCATTTTTACAGACGATGAAAAAGAGCACATGGTTCAAAGTGAAGTAATCGTGACTTCTCCGCGAGTAGGATTCCCAATCAATTCACAAAAGATGAGATGATTTCTATACATAATTGAATCATTTAACAATATGGACATATTACTCAACTCTAGTAAATCGTAATACATTTAAACTTTTTGCTCGGATTAATTCTTTGCCGTATTAAGCAAAAAACGGTGTGTGAAATATTCAAACGAAAATAAAAAAACACAAGTTCAAGGATGACGTAAAAATTATTAATTTTTGCATTCATAAGCGGGATTTTTTTAAATCTTGTTTTGAAATAAAACGTTTTAATGCACGCCTGTTTCGAGCCGGTGATTTCAGCGCAAGTTTTGTTTATTTTGTTTGATAACATTTTGTTTTAGTATCTATCGTGTTATATGTTGCCAGGCGGAGTTACCGAAACTATAAAAGGTTAAATTATACTCGTGTACGTAATATTTCAATCTACATCCTTATTTCAATGCCAATCATAATTACCGACCTATGATAAGTATCCTGCTGTAAATTCCCAACGTCGATGACTTTTTAGATTACGTGATCTTTGATAGTCCTTTTTTATTCTTGAAAATCCATGACAGATGTATAAACTATCTCTATCATAGAAACATATTCCATCGAAACGCTTAATGGAATAACATATTTTAATTGTTGTTATGGAGTGATGGTGAAGTGGCTGCAATTTTTATATTGCAGTTGCATTATCAGCTGTTACTACGATAACTCGTGTGTTAAGAAATAGTGTGTGATCTGTTTGAATTTAATGTGTAGTTTATAATGCAAAACGAAAATTTAGACATATTTTTAAATTTGGTGTTTGAAAATAATTGAAATACAAACAAAACTGTGTCGTTCTATTTACAAAAAAAAAAATATGGTAATATTAATGTATACATGATTTCTACCCATACTTACAAAGTTTAACTTAATTTTATGATGCACATTTTTTTTTTGTTATTTCTGTATATTTTGAAGTGTAATTTGAAAGCAGAGCTGTGAAGAGTCGTGAAAAACGAGCGACTCCGTGAATTATTTCGATTTTGAAAAATATATCAATGAACAATTTGCCGGATTAGTTAATTAATTTTTAATTTAATGCCCATAAATAAAAAAGGTAGGAAAAACTGTCAAAATTAAACTTTCTTAAGTCGCTGTTATGATGTTGCTCAATGTCGGAGTTGGAATCGTGATTTTTTAAGGACTCCTTGTTTGACTGAAAGCTTTTACCAGGCTAGGTTATAATCTCATTTTACGTATTTTGCTTCACTTTATAATGAAAAGAAATGATAAACGCCAGCTAATTTTTATTTTGAAAATTTTGACAATTGATAACATAAAATATTTATATATGTTGATAAAATAACTGATTTATAGAACTAAAATACATTACTATTTTTCACCGTTTTCTAATGAAGTTCTACAAAGTTAACGCAAAATCAATAAATACATATTTAACTTGTTTAAATTGTCACTAAGCATAGCTTTTTCACCTCGTTCTCGGAAAGTAAAATATGTAAATTGTAACCTAAAAAAATCTTTGCACAAAATATTATATTACTATAAACCACGACCATACCACGTTGAAAGCACCGGCTCTCATGCGATCACCGAAGTTAAGCAGCATTGGACGCGGATAGTGCTTGAATGGGTGACCGCTCGGGAACACCGCGTGCCGTGTTCTCTTGGCTATGGGAAGGAAAACCCAGACAGAAAACCGAACACCAACCCGCCTGGGCAGCGTGGCGTTGCTATGTCCAAACAACCCCATTGAAAAAAAAAAGAAAAAAAAGCAGGGAGAGGCCTTCATCCAGCAGTGGATCGACCCCGGCTTATGATGATGATGATGATAAGTTAACTTCCTATTGTATATGATTGCTTAAAGAGATAACAATTTTAAAAGACCATAAACTTACTCAAAGATAAACCAAATTAAAATTAAACAATAAACCTACTAATCTAGATCTAAAAGACACTGATAGTTTCCAGTATGTTAGGTTCTCAGTTAAAATGCTTTTACTAGAATATTAAATGTCAATAGTTATTATTTTTAACTTTTGTGATAACAAGCCGCTGGTAGACAGACTTATTGAAATGTGATATCGATGAATGAAAGTTGATCAAATGAACGATGATCAAATAAAATTAAATTTTAATTGTTGCAAAATTGTACAACTTCACATGTTTTGTCAGTAACGACCCGGGTTTCGCCTTTCAGCATCTTCAGGCATATTTTATTTAAAAAAAAAATAGCACCTATCCTCGAAAATTGATCTCTATTATATCCCAAATTATTTATTATAAAAAAAATATACATATGTTATTCCTGATTTTATCGAGGTACATAAATAGTTTAATCTTTTCAATATTTTCAATACTTTTAAAGTGTTTCTTTGTGACATTTCAAATAATTATTGCTAAAATCGTACTATGAAAATAACAATTTGAATATGATGAATATTAAAAAAATATAAACAACTTTCTAAAATTCGTTCAAAGACTCAAACCGCAAAATATTAATTATTTTTCATTTTTATTTACAGTGCCGCCATCTATGGGTCAGGGTCCGGTGTACGTCGATCCGGCCGCCCAACCCGTTGCCGCCCAAACTTCCGCTGCTCCAAATGTTGACCTGACCACGCAAACCGTTTATGGATTTCTGGACTTCACAACCACGATAGGAAACACAATTATGGTTTTCTCACCGCAGTCAGCACCATCTCCCGGTATTTTGCGACACTTATTTGCAATTTTTCCATATTTTTTTTACGATTAATTTTGAATTTTTACATGAAAAAAATGAAATTAGTATAGATAATGATATATGAGATAACTCCTCGTTTCGTATTATAATGAAGATCTCATTAAAAAATAATCTCATTGTCAAACTTAGGATAATATACGCGACATTACTTTTTAATGTTTTTTTGTTTTTAAAAAAGTTGAGTAACTATTTTTTCATATCGTATTTCAGATGCTGTTAAACCAGAAACCACCCCAACGCCACCAATTGAAACCAAGCCTCTACCAGTACAGAAACCGGAAAAGGTTATAGAAATTAAGCCTTCTAAGCCAGTATCCAAACCAACTGTTGAAAAAAAGGAAATTAAGTCCGAGGTTAAAATTGCTTCAAAAATTGAAATTGTTACCGAATCAACAAAGGTTCATCAAAATAAGCCTCTACAAAGCGTAGTTAATGTTGTTCAAGGTCCACTTATGTCAAGCAAAGTAGAAGTGGTTGTTGGTCCAACAGTAACAGAGAAAAAACAAGTATTTTCTAAAGTCGAAATTGTCGTTGGCCCATCTAAGATTGTTGAACAACCAAAGAAAGTCTTGTATTCCAAAGTTGAAGTTAAAGAAGGTCCTAAAGCTACTGAAGTTAGCACCAAAAAAGAAATAGTCACTAAAGTAGAAGTCAGAAGTGGTCCTTCCATAGTGGTACAAGCTCCTCAAATTTTATCCAGCCGTGTTGAAGTTGTGCAAGGTCCTTCTACAAGCTCCGTACCAACTCAGCCAATCTTGTCAAGTGTTGTAGAGATCCTTTCTTCTTCTGATGACGAAGATGACGAACCACCAATTTTGGTTGTTAACAATAATATCGGGGAACCTGAATACGATTTTCTCTCTCGCCAGCCTTCAGAAGTTGTAGAAGAAACATACAAAGTAATCAACTTAAGACCAACAAAAAGCCATAAGCCAAAACAAGCAAAACCCAGAGCCAATGCAGCTGCTGCACAAAAAGTCAAAGATGATGAAGATCATCCACTTGGATTAGTGACCAAGTTAGGTGGAACAGTGGTGAAAGAAGGAGTTACCACAGTGCATGAAACCAGTGTCATTGGAACAGTTATATCCGGAAAATATGCTCAAGTTCTTCACAGTACTTCACATGTAATTCATGCTGGTAATCACAAACATAAGATAACTCCTTCTCCAACCCTGAGAATATTAAAAACAGCAGCTCCTGCTATAGCTAAAAATCATAGACATAACCTTGAACCCACTCCAGCTGGATCTTTACACGATGAAACAGCTCTGCCTCTGGAGAACTTATTTGGCCCAAGTCCTAATCTAATTAGACCATCCAGACGACCAGCTCTCCCCGGCGGTAGTTTCAAAAATAGATTCAAATCCCAAGAAAACGCCGCCGACGAAGAAGAACCTCAAAACAGTCCGCCTCCGAGTAGAATCCTTGCCAATAAGAAGAACAAAAATCGACCAGCAGCACCTCAGCGAACTTTCAGGTATCAAATTGTTTAATTTACATATTCCACACGGTGAAAAAAATAGCAATGTGTTTTAGTTCTACAAAATTATTTTTTTAAATACAGTTGATAGCTATTTCGGCTCACGCCTGACGCTTCATCTGATGATGGCCGTGTTCACCGTGTTAAAATGGAGTTCTACCAAGTGAATGCCAATTCAATCAATTACATATTCCACCTTAGATTTTGTTGCTGAAATCAAAATATACTGTATCAGATTTTGATACCGTGTAATTTATCTCAAAAATTATTTGTGATGAATTCGACGAATAATTTTTGAAGAGCCTTTTTATTTAAAGAAGGCAGTATATCTCATTTCTGGCTTCAAAAGGTACAAATGGAAGATTTTTAAATAAAATCATTTTGTCTTTATCTTTTGAGAGTATTTGAAGTATGGTTTTAATACCTCGATAGAATAAGAATGAAGAAAATTTTTAGAAAATATTGAAGTATATTAATACATGAAATATGCTCACTCCCATCATATTGCCAAATCTTCATCTAACACCCATCAGTAAAATTTTTACTAAACAAAAATTTAAATCCCCAACTGGAAACCTTTAATTTCAGCAACCGTAAAGGCAGGCCTTCCACACATACAGCTGAGCTGGCCACCGTATCTGTTTTCAGCGAGCCATCAGCGAGTGCCTTCACCAACAGACGTCACAAATCCAACCGAAGCTTCAAAACTGCGACTTCTACAGTATCACCCGCAGCAGATGGCTATACTAGACGAGGATACAAGCCCAAGGTTCAAGCATCCAGTGTCGATCATGGCACCTCACCTTCTACAAGCCTTTACAAATTCAAGCTCAACAGGGCACCTGGACGTTGGCAGTACAAAACAACACCTAAACCACGTGTGACTATCAGAAAACTTAACGGAGAAGAAGATGGACCAACTACTCCTCTGTCGCCATCGACTCACGACGAGCCTCAAAACAATGATGTAAACCCTCAAGCCAGGTCTGACAATTTGGATCTTGAACTGTCTGGATCTCACAATGGACCAGGATCGCTTTTGGATGAGGATTCAAATGATAACTCAATTGATAAGCCACTCCCCGTGGAGACTATCAAGGTTGAAATTTCAACGGCCGCCGACTTAAAAGATATTTATTATGAAATAGCAACAATTAAGTCACCTTACACATTCCAGGTAAACATTTTTTCATAACAAAAACTTCGACCATAGAAATTTGTTTCGCTTTAAAATAATGCTACCATCAGACTGTACTAATAAAAAGCATATTTTTATATATTATATTATTTGATGTATTTTGTTTCCACCATACATATATTTAAGCATAGGGGCGCTTAACATTTGTTACGTAAAAAATGTCGTTACCAAATTTGTTATCAATTATTGATTAACGTACGTCAAATTACCATAAAACGTTATTGCGTTGAATAATTTGTATAATTATAAAATTTGGATGGATACGTGCAGAATACAAACGATTTGATGAAATGAAACTAGCCGCCGACATCGTGCGATTTAATGTCTGTTTTCTTTGTGATAGTAAAGTCAAAGGTATTTGTAAATAAACCGCAAACAATTGACGCCCACAAAGTCAACGTAACAAACACGATCCAACAAATTCAGCCAGATTTATGCGACAGTCATTGAAAATTGGATCTCCCGAAATGTGCCATCAAGCAAAACCACGGGGGACATTTGTATAACGTTATATTCCACAATTAATGCCATCAAATACACTTTCAAATCAACAAAAAAAAATATGAATATCTCACACATAACTTGTTTTATTTAGATTTATACAAATTTTGGCCGTCCCTATTGAAAGAGTCTATAACGTAGGTTCCCGTTAGTTGAATTTTATCTAAAGAAAAATTATTTATGTTTTATAACAAGCATCACATTAACATATTTTTTTTTATATATTATACAATACAATCAATACAGTTATGCCCATTCCAATAAATTAAATTTTTATTAAAATTCTGAAAAGAAGCTTGCAATTTATATATATAATAAAATTTTAAACATAATTCAGATTTTAAGTTAATAAATTTTACTGATATATTTCATATGGCTTCTTGTTTACTTTGTATGATTATGAATAATTAAACAAGAATATGTACGCAATATATCAGTGGCATTTTTGTTATAAAACCTGAATTGATTTTTAAATTCTCACGCGGACGCCGGATCAATGCATAATTATTTTTTTGTCATTGTAAACCAGTATTTGAAAAAAAACGTTACTTTATTTCGGATTTGTTTTGATTGATTAAATTTAAATAATATTTGGCCTGTCACTATTAACGAATAGGTTGTAAATAATATATTCATTATTGCATACACTATAATGTGTTTATTATTTTAGGTTGGAACTGTCAAAAATACCAGATATATAACTGTGACTTCAACGTTTGAAAAATCTTTCGAGTTAACCGAACTACCAGCTATTCGTGCTTCAGCTACAGAACCTCTCACGGAGAACATTCTCGCCACCACTTCACACTTCGATAAAGACAACAACCTTTTGGATTCCAGCATCGCTACACTTCCGCCAATCTATCTCTCAGGAGACAATGAAACGCCTCCCCTAGAAACATTAACTGAAACATTCAGTACTACTCAGCAAATGCTCAAAACACACATCTTGCCAGTTATATATAACGGAATCAACACAACAAGTTACACTTTGATCCAAACGTACCATGTTACTCGGTTGGTGACTGCCACAAAAACACTACCACCAATGGAAGTCTATCAATTCGTACCAAGTAAAACACTAAACGAATTCAACAGTCGGTTGGATGAAGCTGGATCTGAATTGCACTTGGAGCTTGAATTCGGCGATGATAACGAACAAGATGAAGAAGGTCAATCAAGAAGAGCATTCCCACCAGACCTGGATCTTGCAAACATTGGCTCAGATTTTGACCTGTCTGAAGTTGATAAATCTCGTTTCCCTGAAAATCACCCACGACACAAGAAAGCTCATTCTTCAAATCCAAAAGCTCAACAAGTAACTGAAATGCCTACGTCGTCGACTCCAGCACTTACCCCAGAACAAGCTCAACAGCTTGCCATCTTACGTCTGTTCAACCCAGCGGCCGCTGCTCAAATCCCAAATGTCATTACTACATCAAAGCCTGTTTACAAACTTGAAACCGTTTACGAATCGCACGTGGTGCCGTTCTTCAACGGTCAGAGTACAGTTCACAGCACGATATCTAGACCTGTAGCTACTGTAACGAAAACAGAATATGAATTAGGAACGAGTACCTTACCTGCGTTGCCGATTCAAAATATCAACCCATTCCAGCAACAGCAGAATCCCTTCCAACAGCAACAGAACCCGTTCCAATTGACGTCAACACCAATTGTCACGCACACTGAAGTTACAGCAACTGAGAGCAAAATCCTTAAGCTGACATTTGGAGCAAAGACAGCGTATACTACATTGTACTCGACTCGGGTCGTGCCCACAGTTCTGACGACATATTTAACTACATCCGTACCCATTCAGCAGACGGCTGCATTCCCGGGTTATTTCCCTGGCAATTTCCCAAACCCTTATGGTCCCTACCCTTACGTGGGATAATTCAGTGAGCGCACAAAATGATCGATTCTTATTTATAAATCATAAAATACTCAAACGATTCTTTTTAATGTTTGTTTAGAGACTTTAGATAGAATAAATAGTATTATACGAGTAGGAAATTATTAACATTGAATACTTACGACTGATTGTACCTTTTAGATATTTATGCGCGTGAAAATAAATGATAATGTCATTTTTATCAAAGGCTATTCTCGGCTTAAGGTAAACATTATCTTGAATAATAATTGTAATATAACTGATAAGCAAATATACGTTTTTATAGTAATACTCTGCGAAAAAATCAATATTCATTTAGCTCAAACCGGGCATTGATTTGTTTTACAGATGCTCAATAAAATGAATAATAGTTTTCATCATTACCTTTTCAAAATAATACACTTATTACTTAAGTAATCATTTTCATTCTTCGATCATTAAATAATAATTGTAAATAGTTTAATTACCAAAACAAAAAGGCAATATAAGAACGATTAATAAACGTTCTTACGTAGTTTAGTTGTAGCAGTCGAATCTGTAAAACAATAATTAAAAATACTTATCGAAATAAAATGTATAAAAAAAAATGACAAGAGGTATTTCCCTAATGCTGTGGCATACAAATACATCGACAGTAGATATATTATCGCACGCTTGCACAATAAATAACCACACACACACGTGGAATTATTATCACTCACACACGGGAAAAGCTCAGTTAGAAGTGGCGAGAGGTATAAACTTTTACCGGCAAGACGAAAACTTTGCAGAGATGTGAAAAATTTATTGCCTTTGTTCGCCGGACGGCACAAATGCGCACGTGTGTAGGTGTGTGTTTATGTTTGATTTGTGAATTACGTGTAAGTGGTAACTTTGGTTTACCTAGGTTGCCTTACACCACCCCTAAGAAAGGGTGCTCAATCAATGACAGATTTGAGGCCGCATTGTATAATACAATCAATGCATACTACTAATAAGCGTTTGTCAGTTTACACTCGCAAATACATAAAAAAAATCTCTGCAAAATACTAAAATTCTGTCTAAACAGTTATATTTTTTTTTCAAAAGCTTATCAAATTTCAATTAAATATACTATTTTTAGTATCTAAATCTTTTTGGTTTTTTCCATATTTTTGAGTTTTTAAAATATAATCATATTATTAAATTGAAATCAGTTTTCTTAGAGCTTTGAAAAAATTTGAATTATTTGAATTAAAAAATACATACATTTACATCGCCTCTAAATAAAAAAAAAATAACATTAAAAATCCTAAACATATTACTGCCGTTTAATTTAAATAAATAATATACATATATCACAATAACATTGCAAGGAATGTGTTAATAAAGCTAAACATTTTCTCATTTTGTGGCTCTATGAATTATCTACGTGGTGTAATTAGTTTTCCCGATTAGACATATTCGGTTACGCTACGAATATTAAAAAGTGACAGTAAAAAAATGTGAAAAAGTGACTATCATTGATGGTAGAAATATGTGTTTACAAAAACTTGATTTTTTCAAGATCGTGTAACAAAAATGCTTTTATGTGTTGAGAACTTCTGTGGAAAAAAGCTTGCAGGAGCTGAGTGCAAACGTGTGTTGGCGACGAAGTAAAAATGTGGTGAAACGTTGTTGTTCAGTATATTTTATTGTCCACCACGTGTAGAATATTTCCCAAAATCAGTCGAGAAATATGACGGCCTTGAATAACATTCCTGATTTTGTGTTATTGTGAAAAAAATAAGATTATATATAGTACTTGAGTAAAATAATTAGTGATATGATGAAAGCATAGAGATCTAAGTTTTAAAAAAATCGATACGATAAAGAAGATCAATTAAAAGATTTATCGTCGAAACAGTAAGAAAACTTATTATAAATAAAAGAACATTACAGTGGTTCTCTTTAATCTATAGATCTCTATGCTTTCTTAATTTTAAAACTTTTTCCAGGTAAAATAATTATTTTAGTACTGATCATGATGGCAATACACATATTAAAAAATAAATATTTTAATATTGTACATAGAAAATATTTTGAATACATACTTGAGGATTTTATTACATTAATATCTCTAAATAGTTTGTTATTTTTAATCTTTTCTTACAGCAATTATGTTAACAGTTCAAATAATTATTTAAAATATTTTTTTATGGATTATTTTTAAAACAGAAATATATTTTCAATAATTATTTGTTCGTAATTAATATGCTATTACGAAATATACAAAATAATTCACAGCATAAATAATGCTCGATTTAAGTCGAATATTTTAATTTAGTGGTTTGTGAATATTTAAATTAGGTGTATATTTATATAAGGTAAAACAAATTAATACTTTTATTTAACGACCATTCATTACTCGTTATTTTTTCATGCATAAACTTTTTATACTTTTTCTAATTATTAAGATTTTTGTAATATTATACAAATATTCAATATATGTTTTAACAATTTGAAGACTAGTTAAAAAATTACCGCAATATTTTTTATGTCAGTCAAAAAATTCAACAATAAAATAATTTTAAGCTAAACGTCAGTTTGGTTCATAATATAAATTTGCTTAAAAATTCCAATTAATCCATTTATTATATTTTTTACTGTTATAAATTGATACGCACAAAAATCATTACTCATTCATTTTTTCATTCCATTTTCGTTTTGCGTTAGGTACGTTAATTTTGTAAAACCAATTATTTCTGTAAATATTTTAGTGTATTTATATAGAAATTATGAAATGTATATTGAGTTTTTTTAATTTTTGTAACATGCTAAAATTAGGATATATTTTATATAAAATAAAGAATTAAAAATAACATTGTCTTTTATTGCATGTAGGGAAAAAAACTATTAGAAAAAATCACGCCAATAATATTAAAGCAGATATTATCATTCAATATGTATTATTTTATAAAAATATATTGAAATTTTTTTTTAAATAGATTCTATTGTGTTGTATATAATGAATTACGATTATCATGCTTACCCTTTTAAGTCCTAATACGCAAATAATTGTGAGAAAATTTATATAATTAGACCCTTAAAATCATATCTATTATACAAAGTAATTTAAATATTTTTTTTATTTCCGTAATATTTCATAATATTCAAAAAATATTCCGACAACTAGGTCTTTGAGCGAAAAATTATACATGGAAATTTTAAGCCACTCCGAAATGGCGATTTTATGGATACATTTCACTTTATATATAAAAAAACTAAAACTTAACTGAAAATTTTTTGTATGTTACAGCAAAAAAAAAATATACGTCTATCAGTGAATTGAAAGTCAGCCTTTATTTCAAACAACATTATTCTTTGTTTTCGTGAAAGATAAGTTTCACTGTTGAAAATTTTTTTCATGACATTCGATAAAGACTACAGTTGCATGCAGGTGGGTATTCGTGTGCACGGATCAGTGCTCTGAGTCCCTATCGCAGAGTGTTTGTGCCCGCACACAAATATCTGCTTTATCCGTTTAGTCTACGTCATATCCAGGGACAGCTGCAAGGGACGTTTCTCTTTGCAGGGAAGCCGATTGTATTTCTGTCTGTCTGTGCCAATGGTTCCAAATTGAATTGATAGTATTTTACTATCGACTTTTTTATCTTCGCTTTAGATGACATTGTCAACTCATAAACGATGTTATAGGTTTTTTTTAATACTACATTTATTTAATAGACGATGCAATTCAATTTCTTTATTTAATTGTTATCTGCTTAATATCAAAGCAATTAGATCTACACATTTTCAAAATGCCAACTTAATTTAATTACAATTTTGCCATAATCAGAACTATGACTTAATTAAATTGGAATTTAGCTTTATAAACTGTATTAGTTAAATTGTATATTTCTTTCAAAATATTTAACAAAATTTTATATAAAAGCACAGATAACAATGATTTAAAATCTTTCGATAAAGTGGAAAAGTTTTTATGTTCCGAAAGGTATGGCTTATTAAAAAAATATAATTTTATTAATAGAATTTCTATAATAAATTTGAATTGTTGCAACTTTGTACGATTCCATATGGATGCAAAAGAAGTGACAGTCAATTCTGTTGTATCCGTGTGATAGAATGCCTGAAAATACCGAAAGGCGAAACCCGTGACAAAACATTTGGAATCGTGCAAAGTTGTAACAATTCAAAATTGATATAATTTTAATTTTTGTAATGTTCACTTCTTGGTTTAAAAGCGTAACACCAAAATAACTATAAATCTCAGTGCTTCAGGACAGGTTTTGATAAATGCGTCTATTGATGAGTATGTATTTTAAAAAGTCGTCGATATTGTAATAAGCATTAATTGTCGTTCATTTTAATAAAATATTTATTTCCACTGATTCCTAAGGATTTTATCCAGTTTTATCAATTGAATCAACGAATAAACTCAATTACTGAAATTCATAACATTACATAACTATGGATGTTGCATTTTATTAAGTAAATAAAAATGATATTACATTTTCGTTTTAAATCGAGCATTAAAATAATATTCGTTTGAAAATATTACGCCAGTTATTTTAACAGACTTGTTTTGTTGGATTCGGAATTTAAACTGGTTTATAATACATTTTTACTCTAAGACTAAAAGTGAAAAAGTGTTCAAAACCGTAAAAAAGTAAAAAAGCTTCGAATACACAGCTCGTTTTTATCTTTTCTTCGAATTTTACGATTGTTATTGGAAACAGAGGTGAACTCAAACGAATTTTACAACATTTTTAAAAAATACTGTGATGCTAAAGAAATATTTTCGGTTGAATTCTCGCAAAAATTTAAGTAAATTTTTGAATTTATGGCATATGTTTTCAAAAATTCTTGGTAAATTTTTTGAATTCTGAAATACTTTCAGTTTTTTTTTTAAATTAATATATTGTTTGAGACTTAACCTTGGTGAATTTTAAGCTGTCTGGTATCTGTACAGTGTATTCCACCACTCAAAACCTGGATATTGAATGTCAGTATCTTCAGACATTTTATTTCACAGATGCACTCTGACAGCAAGTAAACGGTGAACATCGTATATATATTTGACGAATAACGATTCTGATATATTAAATATATATATCTTTGATTCTCTTTTGTCATTTACTTGAGATTTGTTTTTTTTTTTTGTAATAATAACAATATATTTTTAGTACTATATCTACAATATATTCGATGATCGAGACCGGAACAGTTAAACTAAAGATTAAAACAGATAATCGGTGGAACGCATAGTTTATAAAAACAGTAGAGCAACGAAGTATTTATTTTCATTTAAATAATATTATTGTACATATTTGATGGCTATTTCGCCATCTTGTGATCGCCAGACGACAGATTTATTTTATATTTAATGATTGTTTAGTACCGAAATAGCAATCATTTATTATTATTTATAAAAACTACATGGAATAAAAAAAAATTAACTACTAGTTAACCGGATGGTTGCCTGAGACGAGATATCTCGTCGATATCTTTAAACGTATTTTCATCCAAAAATATTCCTTCTATTAAAATAATTCTTTGACAGGACACACAATCATATCTATAAGAAAGGTTTAAAAACATTTTACTAACTTAAAGAATTATTACATTGATTTAGCTTGATTTCTTCGAGTGTTTGAACTGTCACTTGACAGACGTTTATTATATTTAGAATAGTTTCAGGGTTATAAAAATCAATTTTCTTCAAAATTCTTTAAGAAAACCTGCTTTTTTTATGATATAACAATATATTTCTGTATATGAAATTAAACATACATCAGAAATTATTTTTTTTGTTACACACTATAGCTGGCGTGCTGGGTACAGACCTATATTTTTTTCTGGCAGACAAAGGATTATATAGAAAAATAATTCCCAAAATCGATTTAAAAAAATCGAAACTATTTTAAGTGTTTATGTAGCCATTAAGAATAAATAATGATGCATTTTATTGTAAGTCTTGAAAACTTTATTTATATCAAGCAAGGGTTGGTTTATCTCGTTAAATATAATATCAAAGAAAAGGTTAGAACAAAAAGCATTTATTGTAAGAAATAGCGCACCCCAAACTTTTCATTTCATTTTATTGTCACTTTATGTCAATATAGCAGGCCATTTAATCCACCGTCACAAAAAAGCCCACACATATAAATGTAATATCCGGTCTTTTACAGCAGACAGCTATCCCAAAATATATAGTTTATCAACGTTATTAGACTCTTAATAAAAAATATGATCGACAATTTGTTTTGCTACGAAATTTTTACTGCATATTTATTGAAGTAACATTTTTTTATCTCCTGTGTATTGAATAAATATTCAGTGCTGTTTGCATTGTACATAAAAATTGATACAAAATTATAGGGTAAAAGTTTGCTTGAAACCATGTGCTGCGTATCTTTTTGGCGATTTTTATTGAAAACAAATGCCTTAAACAACTTTCTTCGCAAAAAATCAATACTGGTAAAAAATAAATAAAATAATGTTAAAGTTATGCTTTAGATAAGTCTACATCAAATTAGAAAACAAAAAGTAATTACAATAAATTTGAATGGTTTTTGAATTGTCTGGTAACATTTTAATGGAAGTTGATTATCATTTATTCTAAAACACTTTCTTCAAAGAATTTTTATAAGAAGTATTTATTGTTCGTAAAACTTACCATATGCAGTATAATTAATATTAATATTTGCAAAATTTGTCTTAGGATATATGTTTTTCATTTTTAATTATTTTTTCTCGTACATGACTGATGCAATCTGATTTGTCAGCTCTGTTGCGCCCGTGTGATGTAAATGCCAGAAGATGCTCAAAGGTGAAACCAGGTCGTTAGTGACAAAATTGTGGAATCTTACATAGTTTCAACACTACAAAATTTGATATTGAATTTTCATTAAGCACCTTCAGTCGATATCATAAATTAAAATCATAATTAGTGTTGTTTTTAAGTAAATTTTATTTCATATATATACTTTGATTTAGGCTAATTCGGAATTTTGTTGACACCATATTTGTCTAAAGCATGCAAAAAGCAGAAATACTGGCAGGCAATTCGTTAATAAATAAATATTCCTTTACTATTTCTGGAAACTTCACCTGATCAATACTAAAAAAAACAGACATAACTAGACAAATTTATAATTATTTTTTAAATGATTATATTATACAAAAAAAAATTTTCATACTAGAACACATAAAAAAAATATGATGAATTAATATGATAAATATTATACTTTGACGCAATTCGAATATGTGCTAAAATATATGACTTTTCTTACAAATATTAAATTATCTCAGAACCTTGCGAAAATGATCTGAAACAAACCATTAAAAAAACTTCGAGATTAATCACATAGATGGTGTAAGCTTTGTATCGAAAAATTATAGATAGTAAATCATGGATGTTTTAATAATATACATTAAGCAGTTGTTTATTAAATGCCACACACTTTTAACATGTTACAAATAAAAATAGCTTTAGTATTCGATTACAAAAACACGCTATTTCCATAATACAAATCTTCAGCCTTAATTTATTTACTATTATTACCTGTTAACGGATATTTATTTTGTAACTTATAACAAATCAATGTTCTATATCTTTTTTCTTTATTTGATGGCGCTATATTTCCAATTTTACCAATGGATCTTATATCTTTCCTACAGCCATTTAGGGGTAAAATATTCTCCAACGATTTGTTTTTGCTTTTATTTCAGCCATTTTACGGCCATTTTTATATCCAAATGGTAGCGTTTACTTTCAAAATAGCAATAACATCTTTTAATTTTTACCAAGCAATGTTTTATGAAAAAAAAATAGATAAAACAAAACATATATAAAAAAAAATGATTTCGAGTGCATTTTATGGATAATAATTATTGGATTTGAATCGTTAATATTCAGATATTTTTTGTTACCAAATGTCGCATTTCGTCATGTCCATGGATATATTTGTCTCAATAGATTGTTTAATAGGAGATTACATTTTCATTGGTCAAAATTTGAATTATAAAGATACAATGAAGATTTATTAAGCCTGTCAACAATTGTATCATTGTGTTGTCTATAGTTTTAATACAAGTTCCGAATCGAATATAGTATAATTATTTTCTTAATGTATATTTTACGCGTAGAAGTATATTTTAAGTAATGATAATGACTATGTAATGTGATATGATTACACTAAAAGTCAGTTTCTGTGGCATCCGTGTGATAGAATGCCAAAAGACGAAACCCAGGTCGTTAATAACAAAACATGTGGAATCGTACCAAGTTGTAACAATTCAAATAAAATTTATTTGTTGACATTTAAATTATTGGTTATTGCTTATTTATGTTTTTTCCGTCAAAAGTTAATCTTTTTAATAAAGAAAATATAAGTTTTTCAATTATATACAGTAGAACCGCGATTAGCTGTTCTCGCATTATACGTTTTTCCTGATGGATCGTTCATTTTGCATAGTCCCACCAAACACCAATAAGAACAATGTGTAAGAATTCTGCATTAACTGTTCCTGGTTAAGCAATTTCCGCGATCTATCGTTTTGGTAGATAAATATTTCTATCTAATACAAATTGTTAGTTTAAGCACATAAAGTCTTATATATTATATTAATCAAAGAAATTATTGATGAAATATAAAGTTCGCCCAAATGTCTTGAGGTTTTCTTTAGTAAAGAATTTCACAAGAAGAAGTTTAAAGTGGTATTCGATTATATTAATAAGTAAGATTTAATTAATATAACGTTTACAAAACCCTTTCATATATACCAATTTTTAGAAACTAAAGGAGGGAAGGGGAATTGTAATTGATATACGAAAAATATGAAGCAAGATTTGTATAATTTTACGAATATTTTCTGCAAGCAGTGATTTTGTATTTCTGAATTTGTAGCCAGCCTAACACTTGTCGAAAACGTATATAAATAGAAAATAGCAGAATAAGAGCCGTAAGGTTTGATAGCTCGACAAAATCGTATAATACGATGTACGGATCAACTTTCATCCTTTGAAATGGCCACGTCCCCTTACCCAGACCTAATAAAAATCTATGACCGTTACAATATTGCTCTACGAACGATATCAAATAAAATTGCTTGCGATACTTAGCACTTGTCCACTTTCCTCTTCTATTGCGAAAATCAATATATGTACAATACATTAGTATAGTATTACTAAATTAAGCTCGATAACTATTGCCAAACCAATAAGAAACCGAACTGCATCATTAACTGATTGGGATATATAATTATGCCAATATGAAATACAAAATATACACAAGTGTTATTTGCTTCCGATATGGAAACGATTAAGCTGTAGTGATACAATCGGAATTAACTTGATGGCGCTTTCAAAATTAGTAAAGATGGGAATTCGGATACCGAGAAATTGAACGGAAATTATTATGTATCTTATACATTCCCTCCAAATTTTCATTGACAATTAGGCTCGTATTGCAATATATTTTTAGTCA
Organism: Himalopsyche japonica; assembly: GCA_028555115.1. NCBI lineage: Eukaryota > Metazoa > Arthropoda > Insecta > Trichoptera > Rhyacophilidae > Himalopsyche > Himalopsyche japonica. The sequence goes on along the minus strand of JAHFWJ010000006.1, from coordinate 10,584 downwards.
CCTTTAATGAAACATTGTAGTGTCTTAACTATCATTTTAGTAGTATATAATAAAAAATTGAAACATGTGAAATAAAACTTTAGGAAATCAATATTAAAATAATAATATGTGATGTAAATTTTTTTTTTCAAATTTAAGGATATGGAAATACTTGAAGTTATGTAAAAAAAGTTTTTACATATATTGCTGAAAGGAAAAAAATGTTGTAAGTGACCAATAACGTAGTAAATTATTTTTTTTTTTTCTAAAAGAGTGCACACTTTTTTAAGATTGATTTTTCATTTAATAAAATATCTAGCTCACATATGTATGATTCTATTTCATCACTTTCGAATCAACATGTTTGAGTTGACGTTTAAATTTTACGGCGCACAGCTAAAAATATGACTATTTACTTCCAATTTGAAGAATTTACGTTGAAATGAATTAGAACAGATGGAAGAAATTTATAAAAGCATAAGCAATCATTTTTCTTGTACTTTGAAAAATCGGCCCACCTTTTGACAAAGTATATTTACGCCCATAATGGTTAAGCAAAGCCGTTACAAACATATGTGAAGAAAAACTGAAATATGCAAGTCATTCTTAAGACATTTGACTCATAAAAATCAATGATAATAAAAATGAAGTATTTAATTTCCAGCTCCGATAAACGATTAAATGTGTGATAGCATTAGAAATGATTTTTTATTGTGAAAATACTTTAATGTGGATGGAAGTATGAAATTTATTAAATTATAACTTTTTTATTTTAAGCCTTAAAAAGAGTAAAAGTAAAAATATTCATAATCGAAATATACGGACTTGTTTTACTTGAATACTACCGGAAAAGTGATTCATATAATGTGCAATAAAAATACTTGACTAATTTGTATCAGTAAACATTTAAAAGTCAGAAAACAGCAGATAACTTCATAAAACTATTCATTAAAATATTTTCTCAAATTACGGTACACACACCTTATCTTCCTAGAATTTTCATTTAGTATGACGACAAATTATGACCTCCGCGTTTAAGTTCCTGAAGAGTTATTTCCTCTTTAAAACTATTGTACACATAATCACAGAGAGTGACATTTTCCTCGGCAGACAGTTGTTACAGCAGAATGGCTTTATCCTAATAATAAACAATGTCGGGCGTAAGTTTGTTCCATGTGAGCCGTTTGCCAAGAGCACCTGCCGTCAACTGAGTGAAATACTAAGGGTAAAATTTTCCCTACAACTTTAATACCTGAAGCGTTTCGATCCGTTTGTTGGAGTAGAATTGGTATCGGTTAAGTGTTTATATCTCGAATGGGAGTCCTGTAATAGATTGAAAGTGAAATGCCGCTCCGTTTAAATCTAATAGACGTTATCTTTTTGCTGGATATGAAAAGGAAGTTATATTATTTATATTATGAAAGAAAACTAGCTTTCTTGTCCTATTCTTGACTTCTTTCTACCTTAATAAATTTTTAAAGGGCTTTAGGTAACCATTATTGTAGATTATATTATCATCCAATGTATATTGAGAACGCGGTGATAATAATTAAGTTATCGCTCATTCGATAAACTAATTAATACATCAATGAAACTGAAATTAAATATACAATACAATAGGCTAAAACCCGTTTCGTACTGAACTACTTCATTGAGCGATTGATTAAAATTGATCCAAAATCCAATTTTATGGACACTATCAAGACAAATCACACGGTATTACAATACAAAAAATAGCTTTAACATTATTAATTATTTTTTAATTTTAAATTTTAAATATTTGCACACCTCAATCAGCCGTCTTCATAGTGAAGACGTTAGCAGTCAGATGGTTAAAAAATATTTCAATTCAATAAACACATTTTTATGTTTTTTACTTTATAGTACAGTACAACGTTTTATTGACCGATAACCATTATTCCTAAGACCGTACATGTGTTTTTTTATTTATATAAAACAGTGCTAGTACGATTAGCAAATATTATTCAAAAAGTATTGGTTGAATTGGAATTTACTTAGTAGAACTCCATCACAACACGGTGAAAAAGTAGCAATATTTTTTAATTCTACAAATTTGCTAGATATATAGTTGATAGCTATTATAATACATTAGTTGTGATGAAGGCGCAAGTCAAAAAATAAAGAAAACAATAAATAAATCAGAAATATTTATCTTGTTGTAACGTAATGAAGGAGTGCGTTTGGTCTTCATTGTTTCTTAAGCATTCAAAAAAATATACAAGCATTTTGAAAAAATGATCATTTATTGGTTTTTATTTTTGAAGTATTTTGATAACGAAGTTTTGGTATAACAGGTAAATGATCATCGTCTATAACGTGAATTGTTTCCTCGCTCGTTTTATATATTGTAGTATGCCCAACAACGACTATGAAAGGTTTTATACATTTTTACAAATATTATACAATTGCAGAATGAATTTCTCCAGTAGACAAAAATGACTCTTATTTCAACTCAAAGTATAGTTAATAAATCTCCATAGAGTTGTGTACGCATTTTTAATAAAACTTTGAAGATACTTAAATGAATGATTATCGAATAATCGATTCCAAAACAATTGCCAATTAAAACCGTGTGTTTCCGAAAAATACCGGCAAATAACTCCGATTTAATTGTGTGCGCCATATTGGTATTGTAAAACGTTATTTTCAAATAATTCCAATAAAATAAACATGGATATGTATCCAATATCCAAGATGTCAAACAAGATATTATATCCCTAATAAAGTCGATGTTAAAAAACAGAAAAACACAATTATAGCCGCAGAATAAAATACAAATCAATGGTTTGCGTAATTGAATTTTTTTAGCAATAATTTAGTCTGTCTAGACAAAGGAGCTCTCCCTAAAAAACAAAAACACTGGGCTGAGTAATGAAAAAATATTTAATATAATATGCCATATAACTGGCATAATAACATTATAACATATAACTGCAATATATACAAAAACAAACATATGAAATAATTTATCTCTAGAATCAATCATAAAATCTGTTAGAAATGAACTGCATATTTGATTGAAAACATTTTTTTCGTTTTAAAAATTAAACATAAATCACAACACATTTAAAACACTTTTACGTTATACCGTTCTGAATATATTGTAATATTAATGAGATTGCGAAATATGAACAGTAAATTATTTATTCCAACCGAAAAATTATGCAGCACCATCTATCATAAAAATAAAATTTACAGTTTTTTTCCATTAGTAACATTTAAGAGTAGATTCGTCTCCTTGTTCCAAAATTTTAAATTATTCGATGAGTATTCGAAATTCGAAAAAGCACTCCAAGCATCTTATAATATTTTTGGAATAAAGAGGGTGCACCAAATTCTTTAATGCTTCTTATTACTGGCAATACTACTTAATAATTGGCTGGCTTAAGTGGATACGAAACCTTTTGTATTAATGTGGAATTAAGTTTAAAAATTGCCGATTTCTCTCAAATTTTAATTCTAATATGTAAGTAATAAGTTAAGATGGCACCTTGCTCATTTTTTCTCAATGGTGATACATTATAGAATGGCTCAGAAAGATAGATACGTTTAACCCACAACACGAACCACATTTTCGTGAATAAAGGTAGCTACAGAAGAAAACATGCATCATTAATTTTATCAATAAAATTAATAATTTTCTTAATTTGTCATACCAACATAAATTCTGGTTGGAATTTAAATTATTCAAACTTTGTACAATTTTACAAGTTTTTTACTAACGACTCGGATTCACCTTTCGGCATCTTCAGGCATTCTATCACACGGATTCAAAGTGCAAATAAATTTTCTATAGTATTTAAAAATATATTGAAAAAACCAGAACTAATCGTATTCAATTAAAAAATGATGCGAAATTGCTTTGCTGACTTTTTCGAAAACCGATAAAGTTCTATAAGAAAGTTTAATCTGGTTTTTTAAATTTATATCGATGACGGCCTTATGAATATACCTACATTTATGCTCCACAAAAAAAATCATTTCAAATTAAAGAACGATTCAGTGGGACTTGTAAATGTCGCAGATGAATATTATAGTTTATTTAAAACTTTTTTTATGAACTACTTGTGTACATGTCATATACATCTGTAATATGTTTATATTTTTACGTAAAAAAATAAACATATTCTCAATGCTCAGTAAAAACGAAATATTTAGATTTTTTTATATATATTTATACATAATATAATAGATTATAATTTTTTATAAAGATAATTCATATGCGATTTTCACGAATTATTGAGAGATAACTCAAGATAAGAGTATATAAAAATAAATTGATTTTGTTAAGATGTTTCTATTATGTATAAAATATGCAACTCTTCTATGGTTATCTTGAATTAATTTCCCCTGCATAAGTTTACCAGTCCCACCGCCAGAGCGTGCTGGTGGCAAACAATGCTGGCATTCAATTACTAAATTATTTCTACACGGCATTTTTGTTTAATTAAAAAGTTTATGTAATTTACTAAAGAAATTACTTTCTTTATAATGGAAGTGTGGATATATTGAAAACAAAAATGCTGAACACACCCACATAAGAGATACTATAAAAATCAATCTATATACATGTATGCTTAAAATAATGGTAGAAGCTTCAGACAATCTATTTAAAAACGCTTTTAAACACCAACTCTGCCCTTAAAACTCGATTATATAATATATAAGATGAAAATTATTACAAAAAAAAAACATTCTCTTAGAAATATATATTTTTAGTCGTTTATCTTTGTGTTATAGGGGTTTCACAGGATGGTTGAGAAATTAATACTTTTTCACTTTAAAAAATAATGAGAATTTCCATACATTTTAAATGTGCTCGAAATTTTTGGCGAGTGTAATCAGCTAACTTCAAGCCATTTTCTATTTGCATTCTGTTACCTAACCCCCAATGAGGCAAACTTAATTTCTCGTAAAACACCCAATTTGTATTGTGATAATCGATGAAAAATCAATTTGATTCCAATTAAATAAAATTTCAATTGTGAGGCTTATATTAAAATTCACAATATTCTGTAAAATACTAATAGAAATTCAGTCTGAATGATGTTCCTCAAACCAAATATTATGATATATTGTTTTATTTATTTTCAACGTTCCGCGAAATATATGGCAACCCTTTTCTAAAAAGATAGCACCAACGAAACGCGGGAAAATAACAATATGAAAACCGATATTTATTCTGTGGTGCCCTTAGAGAAGCAACCCTTTGCGTCTTGTCTCCCTCTTATACCATTATTGTTCTGGTTATGTAATACTATATTATTTTCCTCACGTCTACCTATTGACACAAAGGAAATATCCATGTATGTTTTTCTTTCATCTCAAAGCGCCTAAATTGATACCTAAATGGTAGAGAAAAAATATTTTTACCAAGATGTGTGAGTATAATATACACAGTTTTACGAGTGGCTGTTTTGATATGGCAAATTCTAAAAAAGTTAAAAAAGAATTTTAAGAATAATATTGAGTCTGCAAAATAAATAGTTTTGTTTTGGGAAACAATATTATTTTAGACTTAGTAAAAAGTAGCTCACAAATGTAAATTTTATTTGTCTTGATATGAAAAAGTTTCATAAATATATATTATAAAGTTTTTTTAAGCCAAACTCTACATTCTTAAAACATAGTAAAAACTTTTGATTTAATCTTTGTGTTTTTGTCATAGCAATCTGATCATTATACAAACACTGCTGTTAAAATTTATAAGTAAATAGAACATTGCTTATTGTCTAGCTTGTGTTGGTGATAGGAAAGATAAATGAAAAAAAAAAACATTTTCATTTATTTATATTCCGTTTTTTAACAAATAATACTTATAATTTTCGAAATCAAAAATGTCTTTCCTCTCAAATATAGCAGGCTGTTAGTAATTTTTAGTTGATTTTGCATTTCCAACATTTTTTTTTTGACAATAAATTTTCTACTTTATAAGATAATCAATGTGTTACAAAGTTCTTTGACTGATATAATATCAAGACTTTAACATAACTTCAAAACATTTTCATTGAAAGTGACATCTTTATTTATGGGGCTGGCGCTTAAGTTAATTGGTATTAAAGCATGCATTTTTCTAAGCAATAAAACAAAAATATTTTTAATACACCAATCAAACTCGAAACAAATTATTAATGTTGTTTTTCATTATAATTTCCCTTTAAAATACGTTTTACAAACGTTTTAATTCGTGTTTTTATTATTTTTACATCATCCCGTTCCCGCCCAAATAAAAAAACAACAGAATTATATTATTATAGTAACATAAATTATTCCTTATTTAAAGTAAAAAAAGGTATTATTCATTACAACTACCTACGTTATAATAAACAACTTTACTATATATGAAGTCTGAATACGCCTCTCAAAATGTTAAAACACGTGCAAAGCATTTTAACCATTTTTTTATTAGTAATTTATTATTGTAAATAAATATAATAGTTAATAATAAATACAATTTAAATTTCAAAAAACAATATATCTGTAATATTATCATGCAATTAAAATGTTCTTATTGAAATGTTTAGTTATAATTCAAAGAGAAAGAAGTAAATACCGAATAAAGAATATGATGAATTTTAATACGACTCGTGAATCTGAATGAAGGGGTAGGGTCACAGAATATACAACGGACAGTTTATATGTATATATTATGTATACATACATACAGCCAGAGGTAAACAAAGCCGGCACGTATGTCTACGAAAAGCTCTTATAATGATATGCAATAATGTGGCACTGCTCGCCGCCCAGGGCAATAGAGCAATAAAACTCTGAGAGTTGTAATAGTCATTCTGGGATTACGCCTCCCACCCATATAGACACATCACTCCTTTATACTGAACAGATAGAACAGTATGTACATTTAAAGCTTGTTTTTGGGATTTGCAAGGAGCAATGTGGAATTGTATAAAACGTTAAGAATAATTTAAAATATCAACCGAGAGTATTTTATCACATTTGCATCGTTTAAACACTGTTTGGTTTTTTTTTTTAAAACTTAAGGGTTTTACCTTTTGGCAACAAGATTTAAAAAAAAATATCACAACTAAATTCATAACCAATTTTGAATGACTATATTTCTTTCATATTTCTTTGATATATCTTTTATTTGAGATTTTGCCTTTCAACATCTTTCGAAACTGATATTCAGTAACCTGCTTAAATCGTTTTTACTATAAATTTTACAAAAAATATAGAAAAATTAAATTTTTTATCAATTTCGAATGAACAATTAAATTCAAATTTACAGTAAATCTAATGATAATTTATCACACTTAACTATTAATACCATAATTACATGCTCACACTTACCACTTTTTGTAAAAATTTGATTGTCATTATTATTAAATTGGGAGTTATAAAAATTGATTTAGATTTAAATTTAAATTTGTTTCATTGATTTAGTATCAAAATTTTTCTTCACTCTCTGCCAATGAGTGTTTGCAGAAAACTTATGTTTAGATAATCGTCATTTAAAGTCCATACGCTGTACATTTTGACCGGATATGATTTAAAAAAAACTGGAAATAGATATCGAATAGCTGTTTAAAATTGTATTGCATATTATTAAATAACGCAATATGAAATAAGAAAGCTTCTATTCTTAAGTTGTTTGAACATAATCAGTTTTTGGTTATGGATAGCGGCCATTTAAGAGCGGCTGTATACACATATTGTAAAATTAGAACATGGAAAAATGATTTTACTTCCAATCCTGCAAACTAGACAGAGAAAAAAGTGATCGCTCGAGTATTTTTTAAGCTTTTGTTAACATATGTGCCCAGTATTAGTTACACATCTTTAGTTGGGATTTTAGACAATGTACCGAAGAATAATACGGAAGATTTATTTATGTTGAAAATTTCATTGTTTTCAGAAACATTTCATATGGAAAAATTTGATACCACACATCGTACGGCTTACATAACAATTTGGTTCTTTAAACTACCAGAATATACGACGAAAACTTAACTAAGGCACAGCCGGTTTACAAAACGTTAATCCATGCTAATAGTGGAAACTTTCTCTGGAACTGAGGACATTTGGCAAAACTATTCAAATATTTTACATCCCCAGATATAAATGAAGGTACACTATTACTGCGAAATAAATTCAGGTCTTTGAAAATTGCCTTCGTTGCATTCAATAATATTTGCAGTGTTTGTAAATGTCACTTCACACTCTTGCCTGAAAACGTTGACCTTTTGTAAAATATTATTCCGCGAACAGTTTGGCGTCAAATATTGTTTGTTTATAACTAATATAATATATTATTAATAAACCGAGCGGCACAACTGTCATCTATGAAGCACATTTTATTTATCACATTTTTTCAAATATAAACACTTTGAATCATCGATGACATTTGCGGATATTCAAATTGTTGCCAGTGTATAACAATTATTAATCATAGCTTTCACTGAATTCTATGTTCATATTTATTGTAAGTTAATCAGTACGCATCTCCTAAATGTTGTTTTAAAAGACAATCACATCTCACTATCGCCAGAAAAATAGGGGAAGAGTAATAAAAAAAAACAGTGAATAAATAGGTTTTTGTTTAAAACAATAAGAAAAACGTGTTTTTGAATGACAGGCCAAATAAATAACGATTATAGCATCAACTATTTTGAATCTCCAAATATACGTAGCAAAGATCTGATTTTTGGCTATTTTTTTTTAAATTTTAATTTATAAATTATATAATCAAGTGTGCAGTATATATTATATAATCATGTACTTTTACCAATTATACTTTATTACGTATAATACATTAAACATGTAATAAATTTTATTCGGATAATTTTGTTTTCAATGAAATAACAATACGATAAATATTTATAAGAATTGATAAACTAAACAAATGACCAATAAAATATTTTCTGTACTTTTGTTCAACTAGATGTTTAAACATAAAAATTGGTTAAACGGTAAAAAATATTCACTTTATGGGAAGATGCTGGCGAACTAGTTTGGTATGAACAATATAAAGTGCCATCCCTTTTAGGCCATATTGTAAGGCCAATAGCCATACCTTTTTGACAATATGGCCAAATATTGAAACGGACCGGCGACAGTTGTGATGTTACTGGCAGTTTGCAGAATCTGGCTTATTTTAGAATGTCCAACTTTATTTGCTCGTGAGGTGGGGGATGCTGGAATATTGCTGAACATACAAAGTTATGTGGTTTTAAATAGTCAACTATGAATTAAATCCTATGGTGATATAAACGGTGAAAAAATAGCAATGAAATAAAATAATTGAATACAAAATTGATACTATTTCTATAAAAAGTTAAAGATTTTCTCAATAACTACAAGATACTTAGCAATTCAGTGTTGTAAAGATTTTCATTGATTTTTTAGATTCATCTTTCGTTAACAATAGTACAGCTTTCAAAAAACGTCTCATAAGAGATGAAGAAAACTTGAAGAACTCTGATAGCACCTTTTAGATCTTATCGTAAGTTGATATCTAACTTTTTGGTTACACGGAAAGCTTTCTAGCTATAGATTAACTATTATTTATTTAAAGCAATTTTTTTTTTCGATTTCGTATTCTTTCTTTGTATACTACGAAGAAGGAATGCCATCTAGAAATCAGCATATTTTTCTAAGCCAATAAAAAACCATTAAAGGCTTGCATAGGTTCACAATGCTTTGATCTACCGATGAAAGGAATATGGTCAACTATCTTTATAAAAGAAACTATATTTATTTAAGAAAATCGTCAGTGAAGCTATTTTGATAATGAAAACATAACCTATATCAATAGATATATAAAGCAATCGCTTCGCTGCGTATCAGCCCTTAACAAATGCTAAAAATTGTGTTAAAATCGTTAATTTTGATTTTGAAAAATTGATAAATCAGTGGTTCAACTGATTGTATCAGTTCTTTTGAAGTTTATTTTATTTATAAAACGAAACCCTACAAAGTATTAATTGAAAAAATGTTTTTCATGCGCTAGTGAAATGTTTGTTATATCAATTTGTATAAAAATTGAAACATATGTACAATAAATATTAACGCCTTCACCAGAACTACAGAATATTAGAACTAATATAGAAAACATAACGCGAAAAAATGTATAATTTTATATCTTATAAATTTTGTAGAACTAAAATACATTGCTGTTTTTTTACCGTGTTATAATGGAGTTGCACCAAGTAAATGCCAATTCAATCCATAAAATAATTCAATTATATACTGCAAAGCTAGGTAGGGTTTGCTTTAATATTACATATGGAAAAAGTTGTGTTCATAAATCAATTACCGTAATGATTATCAAGAAATTTGCTTGTTCAATAAAATAGAGAATAAAAAGGATCGTATAGTCATAGCTCGGTAGAAGGCACACCCAAATGACTCATCGTTTAATACTTTATGACACATTATTTCCACATTATTAAAAAAAATATGTTCGGCTTACCTGCGTATCTCAAAATACCTATAATGATAACAATGATAAGGTGCTGATAAGCTGATAAAATAACTTGTTTGCCATACTCGTTGAACTGGAAGAACAGTAGATGACTTACTTTGCGTCAAGTGAATACCACGCATTGTAGCAAATATCGTGTT